>RJWT010022214.1:0-17261 GCA_004365215.1 Cuniculus paca
CTTCCTTCCTGTCTCCCCCCACCTTCCCTCCCTCTCCCCCTTCTTCACCTCCTCTTCCTTCTGCTTTTGGAAAGCCCAAAGTGGTTGTTTTATACAATGTCCCACAGTCTGTGTTTGTTTGATTGTTCCTTTATGATTCAGGTTACACAGTTTCGGCAAGAACGCTACATTTTTCTATCCTGTTCATTTTTCTATCCTGGTGCAGCTACTCAGGAGGCCCATGATGTCGGTTTGAACTATTATTGATGATGCTTGGTTAAGGTGGTATCTGCCAGGCTGTGGTAAAGATTCTTTTTCTCCCTCTGTAATGGGGAAATAATCTATGGAGTGGAACTCTGAGGCTGAGTGAATCTAGTCCTCCCCTACCCCAGTTTTGTCCCCGGTGATTTTGCCTGCCTGTCATACTGGGATTGCAGCATGGTCATTTACTGAATCTTCCTTCTGCATGTGAGCAAGCATTATTCTCTGCAGAGTAGTCTTCCCCATTTTCAGCCCTTTCTTTACCTCCTGCTGATCTTTTCTCTTCCCCATCCCCACAAATTTGAGCACTGAATATTTTCCCTGCCTTTGTCTTGGAATTAGCTGTTTCTTCAAAAAGCCTTGATTCTTCCTGGAGGGGCACCAGCTTGAGAAACAATATGCATGGTAGGTGTCCTTGTTGCTACTGGGGTTTCATTACTCCTAAGGATTTTTTCCTCCAATAGACTGAGTTCGAAAATATTATTTTTAATTTTTTTTTGTACCTGGAATCAAACTCAGGACCTTGGGCTTGCCAGGATCTGTGCCACTGAGCTATAGCCCAGGATTATTTTTAATATTTTTAACAAAAATGTTAAAACTGACCATAAAGAGTTAATCAGTCAGGTGTGATACATTCTACAAGTCACATAGCCTATATTCTTCAATACGGCCTGTGTCATGAAAAATAAGAACAACCACAAAAAGACAGGGAACTGATCTAAATGGGAAAAAAATGCAATCAGATGCAAGGCATGAATGGAGATTGGATTCTGAATTGTAAAAATGGAAAGGACCTTTTTGGGAAATTGAAGAAATTTGAATATTGACTATGCATTAGATGACATTGAATTATTGTTCATTTTCATAAGTGTGATAATAACATTGTAATGATACAGGAGAAAGTCATTCTTATGAAATACATTATGAACAACTTAGGATGAAATGCGATGAGGTCTGTAAGCTGATTTCAAACACATCAAAACCAGAAAACTGTGTGTCTGTGTATGTGTGTATGAGTCTGCAAATACGTGTGTGTGTGTGTGTGTGTGTGTGTGTGTGTGTATTATATGGAGAGAGAAACAGAAGCAGGTGTGGAAAATGATGATTCTAAGTGAGACATATATAGTGCTTGATGTACTATTCATTCAGCTTTTTAAACATTTTAATATTTTTCCAATAAAAATCTGTGAATATGTGTGTGCTAGCAGTGAGCTGGGGGAGATATCGTCCTTGGTTAGAAAGTGACAATGTCCAAAAGTTCCTTTACAGATTTTCTTCCATGTGATATTAGTAATTTGATATACTCTTAGCTTTCTTTGTTTTGTTTTTGGCTTTAAGGCATTGATTGATTTCTTGTGGTTGAATAGTTTTATTTTTCAAATATACACAACTTTTATATGATTCCATGGGCAAAATGCAGCAAGGTAGAGAATTGTTGGCTATCGCCCAGACTCCCTTGTTTCATGCCATCCCTAAAGTTGACCATTTTAACTAGTTTTAAATTTACCCTTCCAGTGTTTCTTATTACAAACGTGTGTGCGCGCTCCTTTGCCCCACTCCTTACAAAAAAGGGAGCACATTCTATACACTGCTCTGCACCTGTATTTTCCAAACACACTTACCACTACAGGAAGACCCTTGTTACTCTTTTCATGGGTGCACAGTACTCCTTTGTGTGGAGGTACCATAGCATGTGTAACCAGTTCCCTATTGATGGGTATTTGGGCCATTTCCAATCTTTTGGAATAACCTTGGCTGCATGTCATATTTGTGCCAGTGTAATTCCTAGAAGTGGGATTTCTGGGTCAAAGGGAAACAGAGTCTATAATTTCTCTAGAAAATACATCTTTGTTGGATGATTGAAAAAGCTAATGAATGCATTTGATTAAGAAGAGCAGAAAGTAAAAGGCTAATATCTAAATAGGGATATAAAACAATTAGGATAAATAAATCTCTTTCTGAAAGAGCTGGTTTAAAACCCTTCTGGCATTGTTGTATCTCATCCAGCAATTTTCATTTTCTTGCCTAAAGAAAGAAGAATTTCTCTTTACTTTGTAAATTAAACATGGAATTACAAAATCATGAATTTCAAAGCTGAAATAAAAGCCACCTGGTGAAACTTTATTTTTAACAATAAGGAAACTGAGGCCCAGAAAGGAGAGGGCATGAACAGAAAGGTTAAGAATTCAGTTCAATCCATTGGACACTAAATGAAATACATGCTTTGTAATAAAACATGATACTTGGTTTTAGTTTCTGCTGTGAGTCAAATAAAATCACCCTCCAGAAAGCCCCCCAAGTTACTCTACCAACAGTACTATGGGTTAGATCTGTAAGAGCTTGACTGTCACAATGACATCACCTTCAACAGAATTCTCTCAGTGTAACTGGGTTTTGTTTGACATCTTGTGTGTGATTCTAGGGCATTCGGATATAGTCATGATCATAAATTGAATCAGGTGGAGGTTTGACGGTCCATGTGCATTCTAGCTGACGGTGTGGTTGGTTGTGTTTGCTGAAGGTGGTCTGAAATTACATAATCAGGGCATTGGTGGCATTTCTTTTGATTCTAAGCAGGCAGCATGAAGAAAAAGATCAGTTTGGCTCAGCCCAGACCAACTGAACCTGGGAGTAGGGCAGGGACAGGTCCCTTCTTTCTGGTTGTCAGTGTGTAAAATGACGTCACACAACCCTATAAAGACACCCATGCCGTCATGTTCTCCTTCTGTGTTAATGCAGTAATAACTCACTGATCACTGTGTGCTCCTTCTTTGCTTCCTTGACCCACCTCTCTGAGCAGCCCACAAGTGATATTGCATGGACTCACGCCTTTTCCCAGAGCTGGTTTCGAAGTTATTTAGGGTTACCAGGTAGAAGACAGGACTCCCAGTTAAATTTGAATTTAAAGATTTTTTAAAAATTGCAAGCATGTCCCAATCTTACCAAACTTGGCAATCCTGCTACTCAGGCCATTCAATTTATTTCTTTTTCCTTTTTTCCTATGCAGTCTATTTCTTCTATCTGAGAAATCGCCTTCTCTTTTTGGTACTTCTGATAATACCCATTCCCCAGCGCCCATACAAAAGTCTAGCTCATTCTATAATTGTTTAAATTTACATGACAACTTAATTTAATTGAGGTGATAGGGATTTGGATAGAAAGTTTTATTTCTGAGGGTCACAAATCCTTGTAAAACTCTCTAATGAATCTAAAATTCCATGTTTCCCAGACTCTATCATTTGCATATCACTTTCTTGATTTTGCCAATTCATATACCACTCATATTATTAACTTGATTGGCCTTTTCCTTTAAATTGACTCATTTTATTTAAACACCATAAATGGAAAATCAATATCATTTACTAAGAAAATTGCATAAAAGCAAATGAAGGGAAACATACCTATCAAGAGTACACTACTAGTTTGGGGTGAAGTGTTCTTTATCCTACTGCCTCCCTTCCTCTCCTCCCCTTCCTCTGCACCCATAGCTACAGAGAAGACTCCAGACAGCCCTTAAAAGCTGGCAGACCAGTCCATGAAATGGGCCTGGCCACCTGTCACTGTTCAGTGCCCCACAGCAGGGGAAGCAACAGTTCTGGGGACTGAGGGAGAGCAGGGAAGGCTCCCTGGAGGGGGATGTCTGTGAGTGAGCTTTGATGGATGCATAGGACCTTTCAGCAGTTAGACATGCTGCTGTCTTTTCCTGCCTCAAGAATTGAGCTGGGACAAGCACACCTCCTGCCCCCACCACCATGGATGTGATTTCAACCTATTGATTAATTAGAGGCACCAAATTGACATGAAGAGACATGCTTCCTGCAGCACAGTTATTAACAGGCAGTTGGCTTCACAACTGTGATCACACAAGAACACTTTTACCCCTAAAGACATCAGCTGAAAGCAGAGTGCAAAGGAGCTGAGGGAACCAAAGAGGCTTCTAATGTAATTTGTTAATTTCCTGCATTTGTCACCTGCACAACTGTGAGGGGAAAATGGAATATTTTACTAGAAGTTTAAGAGAAAATTAAAGACATACATCCTAATTGTATACAATTAGGCAATACAATCGTTATTATTTTTGTAATTAACAAACCATTTAAAAAATCACTAGATTAGGACTCAGAAAGCCTGTTGAAGAATTATGTCTGCCTAGTGGCAGCCACCTCATAGGGAGCAAACCCTTTCATTCACTGAGTCTTCTCATCTATGAAATGGGCACACTACTCCAGGCTGCCTTCCACAGGGAGGAGGCAGTGTTGAGGGCAAGGGCTTTGGAAGTCAAAGCCCTTGCAAAGTGGTAAAATATACCAGCTAGTCTTTCTAGCTTAACTCTTGGATGTGCAAGTCTAGAAGTTGGCATCTACTGGGAGCCATTAATTGAGTGTCTGCCATTCTGATCCTCATCACAGTTGTCAAACAAGGGTGTGCCTCCCTGGTTTGTGCCAGCCTGGTTTCCCAGAGGTGAAATAAGTTGCTTAGTGAGTGGTGGAGGTGGTGTTCAGACCCAGACTGTCCAAGCTGAGACCCAGAATTCTTACCTCACACCACACTGCTGGCTCTGTTTGCAGTTTCTCTATTCGCTTCCCGTTTTAACTAAAAATAAATTAGAGGAAGTTATATTTGTTTTCCAATCATCTTTGCATAAAATAATGATAGAAAATGACAGAAATGTTGAAGGAGGGAATAGAGAAGGTAATTTTAAAAATTTTAAGTCCCAGAATGCCATATATCAAAACAATTGTATCTTAAAGAGCAAGAATTAAATTACTTTACAACTTACCATTCATAAATAAATAAAAGCTATTTCTTACACCAGGTGACAGGCAGTTGGAAATTGGTTTTATTATTCTTTAAAATGGACATATATATTTCATATACTTCTGTTGATAGTTTCTATTTGACAGTAAAAGTTTTCAGAGAAGTTTATGAAAAATGTCTCTTAAAAATAACAGATGCATGTAATTTTGGTTTCATATCATTGAATTGAATCATCGTAGAGAATCAAAAGCATAATAAGCTACCGATGCAGTGTAATGTTTTTCTTTTAAGTGAACCTCATCTTTCCTTCTCCCTTTTAAGTTGTGTCTTTGTGTTATACTAGTGTTTCTCTAAGATGCAGCTTTGTGCGTTAGAGCGAGGCCTGCACTGCAAGAACAAAAATCCCAACCCCGAGCCTCGCCACTTGCTAACGTGTGGCCTTGAGCAGGTCAGTTAACTTCTCTGAGCTTCAGTTTCTTCATCTATGAAGCAAGAGTGGTGAGGCCTACTTGACCTACTTTCTAAGTTTTTCTGAAGATCAAAATTAGACAAAAGAAGTAAATGTGCTTTGGAAATTAAATCAGAGAGAAGCATAGCAATCTGGGGAATGGAAGGGAATGGAAAGTTAGCCTCCCTGTTGGGCCAGTGGCTTGCTATGTGACCACACCTAAGTGGCTTTACCTCCCTGAGCCTCAGATGCCTCTTCTGAAAAAATGCGGATCATAATAGTGACTACTTTATAGGGTTGTTTTGTACATTCAGTGGGAAGGTGAACGCTGAGCGTCTTTGGGCAGTGCTTGCTTCATGATATGGGTTCATTGTTTGATTATTTTGAGGAATTAAAAAAGATCTAAGCTCAGATTCTAGCTTTGCCTCTTCCCTAGCTGTGGAGCCCCTGGGAAGTCATTGCACCTCCCTAAACCTCAGTTTCTCCAAAAGGAAACAAAGATAACAAAGCCTCTTCTCTACTTCTCTTGCAAACTGTTGCAAGTTCCCAGTGAGAATACGGCCCTAGAGGAGTTCACAAAGGCCCCGCTGCTGGGTGCCTCTAAGTGACTGAAAACTCAGCCTCATCAGCAGGAAGGAGTGATGTGGATCCCACTTACAGTTCCAGCCCAGGCTTCCTCAGACTCGAAATATGTGAAACCTTCCAGCAAGTCCATGCACAATGCCCTAGAAGGCCTTTTGTTAGAGCTGGCTTTAAGAGAAACTCACCAAACGCCAGGCATTCATTTCCCTCTAACTCAGGAAATGCTTTGCAATCACTTCATGTCAAATCAATCTCACGGGCATCTATGTTGTGTCCAAACAGTTTTTCACCAGGGCTTGGGCATAGTGGTGACCTGGTTGTAGCCCTGAAGTAGCCCTGAGTTCCCAACGCACACGGCCCGGTGCCTTTGTATACATCCTGGCACCAGCCACAAACAGTGTTTTGTCAGAAGCTTCCTGAGAAAGTTGTGTTTCTTTCAGTTCAGCTGAAAGGGACCTGAGATGACAAATACCTCCCTCATTTAATTACAGGCACAGTCAGCAAACTCATGGAAAAAGATTAAACCCAGTGGAGAAAAGAACAAAGTTTCAATCATTCTCTCATTGCCCTGAATCTGGCCCGAGTTTCTTACCTAGCACTTAGCAACTGTGGCCACCCCTGCTTGTGCTGTCCCCCTGAAAAATGGCTTATTTATACAGAAAAGTTAATTTCGGTACCCCAAACCAGGTGCAGAATGAATTGCACTTAGGCAAGAATTCATCAGTGCTTGGATTTTAATAAAAATTGTGAAATTGGGAGATGTATTTACATTTTTCATCTAGTTTTACATCTGCAAAGAGAGGCGAGGTGCACAGTAATTGTCTGAATAAGTCAGATTTTTAAAAAATCACCCACCCACTCAATACAAACAAACTCCTTAATCATTTCTTGTGTTGTTGGAAAGAGACACATCCTTTTTGTGGTTTCAAGGAAGCTTTATAATCTTTAGTCCAACCCATCATTTCAGAACTGAGAAGAGACACCTCAAAAGGGAAAAAGACTTGCTGTTGTTTGGTCCTCATAGAGACAAGGTGAATTTCAGGTCTCTCGGCTCCTTAAGTGGCCTTGAAGTTGCCAGAGCTTTCCACTTCTTTCCACCTTCAGGGGCTTCCTGTTAAAGGGACTCGCCACTCAATATCCAGACCCTAAGCTCTCATAAAACCTTTTGTGGAAGGCCAGAGCTTCCCCTGGTGGGTAGACTCTGACGAATGTCTTCCCATCCCTCCCTGCTGGTTAAGTGTATAACCGTGGAATCTTCCAAGACCATCCATGCCTACCTCAGAAACATGCTATGTTTGAGAGACCCCTGGAAGCCTGGGAATACATTGCCTCTTCCCTGTTCTATCAAGTTTTAGAGGAAGTAGCAAACCTTAGATTATTGTCCTACCCCTCTGTTATGGATTAAAAACTGGTGGTCAACCTAACACCAGCTGAATTAAATCAGCATGGCACTGAGCGTAGATGGCCCGCCTGGGAAAGTTAGCAGCATAAAAAGAGATGTGGAGAGGAAGAGCTGTGGCGTTGTGGGTTCTCCTAAGTGTTGTTGTTTGGGGCCATTTTCCTGGAGGAGCTTGTCAGCCTGGCTCCCCAATATGAATTTGGCCGTTATCATCAGAGGAGCTTGGCACCTTGTTGCTGAGAGTGGCTGTGGTTCACTTTGGGGAGCTCTGGTCCTTAAGTTGAGCATCACTTCCTGGCTCTGGAGGGGAAGATGTTTGCTATTTAATCTCCAAGAGAAGTTGTCACGCTGGCTTCCTGGCATGTACTCAACTGTCTTATGATGGGAGGAACGCGGGACCTCATTGTCACTGAGGATGGCTGTGGTACTTTTCGGGGAGCCCTGGTCCTTGTTTTGAGCGTTGCTTTTTGGCTCCACTATAGAACCCTCAACCTACTAGCACAGATCCTTCAACCCACTGGCATAGACTTTCTGGCTTCCACCGCTGGTCTTTGGGCCTTCCCAGTGCAGATCTGTCAAACAGACTTGCATGAGTCCTTGTCGTGGGCTGTAGGTCTTCAGTTAGACTCATGGGAGGCACTGTCATGGGCTTGAGGTCATCAAGCTGAACTGATGCAGGAAATTGCTGTGGGATCTTGGCCTTTAGCTGAATTCTTTTAGGTCTTTGGTGTTGCTGACAGATTTCCTGCACTTTCTTGTGTTTAACTCTGGATGACCATCATAAATAGTATTATAAATTCTATGTCCTGATTGTAATTGTTTTCCCTGCAACCCCTGACTACAACACCCTCTTGGGACTGAGGGGTCTGTGCTGGACTACAGTAAGGGAACCAGATGACATCAAAATATTAGTCCCAGCTGGGCGTGATGGCACACGCCTATAATCCCAGGACTTGGAGGCCGAGGCAGGAGAATGGACTACATAATGAGTTCAAGGCCAGCCTGAACTACATAGAGAGAGACCCTGTCTCAAAAATAAATAAATAAATAAATAAATAAATAAGCAAACAAATAAATAATAAATATTAGTCTTACCTCTAGGAAGTTTATGTCATTTTTTTGGGCCACTGTTTCATCAGCCTTAAAATGCCTTATGTAATCTGTCTGAAAGTATTGATGACCGAGTCAGACATGTGTTCATGAAAACTTTCCTCTGGATGCTTCACACCATGATTGACCAGTTGGATGATTGGTTCATTTCTCTATCCATCTATTCATCAATTTACCCACTACTGAACAAGTTTTGCTCTCAGGCATATTAGACAATCGATTTGCCTGTGTGAGTATAGGATGACAAGATAAAAGTCCAGCATCCCCTCCTCCAAAAAAGACTGCAGAGGATCCCCCAGTGCTAGTAGAAACCACAAAACTAGCCTCTACCAATTTCCTAATGGTGAGTACAGTGGACTGTCAGTACTGTAGAGATTGGGAGTCTATATGCAGTTCTTTCATATCTTGATATCACCCCATCAAAGCAGGCAGGACAGAGCTTACCCCACAATTTTAATTCTACACATGAGATGAGGTTAAATGACTTGTTCAAGGCTGCACAGTTAGCAGAAGCAGAGTTGAGGTTCAAATCCCAAGTTTTAGAGGTTCAGGGTTCTGAATGGCCCTCCATCTCTGCTTCTCTCTCCTGGGGTATCTCTGCAGTTTGGTTTGAGGGGACTGTGTCCTTTCTGAAGGGCTGTGGTTGTGCAGATAGAGACTGTGTGGCCTCATCATGTAGACTTCATACCTCCATTGGTAAGTCTTATCATCTTGGGAAATTTTTTTTCTCTTATTGTGAAAAAATATGTGTAGCATAAAATTCACCATATAAACTAAAGTGAAAAATCGAGTGTCACTGAGCACAGTCACAATGTTGTCTAACCAGCATCACTATCTAGTGCAAGAACCTTTCAGCACCCCAAAAGGAAATCCCCTATCTGTTAAGTAGTTCCTTCCCAGTCCCTCTTGATTGCTATCCTCCAACTCCTGGTAATGCTGATTTGCTTTCTTGGTCAGGCTCTTAACCTCTAGGTCTGTTTCTCAATCAGTGAGATGAGGACAATAACAGCACCCACCTCATCAAGTTGTTGGAAGAACTAGGTAGGATAACTGGGAAGCACTGGACCCAAAAGCCCTGTAATATGAGGGCAGTTGGACTCTGTGTTTATGGCCATGATGTGGGCTTCTGCACAGGATCATCTTGGCTGGATAAGACAAAAGACAAGCCTGCTTCTCTTTGACTACCTCCTGGCTTCAAGGTGGCTGGCTGCTCAGGATACATAATTCCTTGTGAACTAGACAGTTGATTCTGAGGCTCAAGGTGACTTTTGCCACTGCTTGGGCCAGGTGGCCAAGAATAGTGCAAAGGAAGCCATTGGGCACTGTTGTCTGCTTGTGACTGGGTAGTTCTTGGACACTGTCACCATCAGAAGTACCCAGGCTGTTTGCTGAATAGAAGTGAAAGAAGGGAATGTGGCTTCAAAACCTTGTATGGACTCTCAGTGCTCAAGGACCCCTGGCATCTGTTCCAGACAAAATGAACTCCATCTTCATCCAGGTACTGCCTGGCTGCAGACTGAGGCAAGCAAAGGCATGGGCCCTGGATACCACTGAGTGTCCAGAGGCAACCAGCATAAGAGGAGATGGGTGATCTCATGGAGCAGCCCACAGGGCATGACAGCTGATACTTCCCATTAGCAGTTTGAGGGTACATATCATGAACCTTCAAAACCATCACACTAATCTGTACTTAATGGGCATCTGAATATTGCAAAGCAGAGTGTAGGCCCTGCCATGTGGTTAATTGATTCAGACTAAATTTATTTGCAATTTTTGTAATATTCTGACAGGGCTAACCTGAACTCTGTCTTTGCAATATTTAAGAATATAAATACTAAATAAATAAATAAATAAATGGGGGAGAGGGTTGTATAGCAGTACCCAGTGAAATACTTTCCATCTTCCCTTCGAGACTGTCAAGATGTGGGAAAGAAAATACACACAAACACACAAAGAAATGAGGGACTGCAAGACTCACTGACATTCTTGATGTTTGTAAGCATCACTAATTATAAAGTAGATGTTTCTGGATTGAGAAAATCCTAAGTTTTGCCTCCTGGTACTCCAAATCTGCCTTAATTACCTTATTACCTTAATAATTGTCCTAACAGGCAAACTTTGCTCTCTCCTTCCACAATCTGAATTAGAGATCCAGTACTTACTTTATCAGAAACTTGGACAGTTATGTCTCTACCTCATGGCTGCCAATTTCTGAGGCAACTGGATTTTTTTTCTTCATTTTCATATATCTTTCTAAATTCAGAGTTATAAATTTCTAGGAAAAAAAGCTGGGTAGGAAAAAGAGAAAACCAGAAGTGCAATGTATTCTGGGAAGTGAAGTTTTGTGGGTAGGAAGGAGGAAAGTTAGTAGCAATGAATGATGGGAATTTAATGTGCCATGTTGATCTACAGTGTTAGAAAGCCAGGCATTGAGAGTAAAACGTGATGTCACCTTCTTAATGTAGACCAGTATAAGGTGAAAGCCTAGTAGACATCAAAAATTGTTCCAGCTGGGCATATAGCTCAGTGGCATAGTGCCTGACTGGCCAGTGCAAGGTTGTGAGTTCAATTCCTGGTACAAAAAAAAAAAGGAAAAAATCAAAAAAACTGTTCCAATACTTATCCTTTGGTTTTCTAAGAAATATTTTCAATTATAATATAAATAGACAGAAAACTAGGCCAAGAACAGTCCATATGGTAAGTCTTTTGATAAGCCGAGTCTGAGAAGATCTGCCTTGTTTTTGAAGGTAAGTACATTAAAAACACCTTTGAAAAAGTACCTCAGAAATAACCAGAGGAGCACAATACCCAGAAGCAGCAGCAGAAGAATCCACCTGTGAAAATGATCTATTGTAGGATAAAGAAGGGCACCGTAGGAAGATGTTTGGCATCCTCAGTCATACATAAAACACAGTTTCAGAAAGAGCCTGACATAAGAGGATGGGGAAAAGGGATATGATCATGAAAAATTAATAGGAAACTAAAATTGTCAGTAAGACAATAAAGTTCTTTAGAGTGAATGAGGCTGCTACAAAGCAAGTCAGGCCACTTAGAACAAAGCACCTAGGTGGCTAACACGCTACACATAGCTGCATCACGGTCCAAGAGCTGCAAGACCGAGTAGGAATGCAGTGATACTCTAGCTCTGAAGACTAACAAAAATTAGGAATTTGAATAATGCCAAATATTGGCCCAGATGTGAAGAAATGAGAATGCTAAGGCTGTGGGTGATATGAGCACTTTACCAGAAAATAGTGAAAGCTGATGTGCACATGACCGCCATTGTTGGTTTCTTGTCTGATTTGAAGGCCTGTAATGCTTTCACTCTTGTTTTATCTGGTTTTATATTATTTTGTTTTGTTTGAGTTTATTGTGTGTGAATGTATGAACAACCATTTCGAAGAGGCAAGAGACACTAGGGTAGCCATTGTTAATCTCCTGTTGCTATGTTTTGAAGACCTGTATAGCTTGCAGTGTTCTGTTCTGAAATGCTATGTTGTGTTTGACTCTATTCTGTTTTGTTTGTTTTATTCTATTCTCTTTAAAATAAAAAATAAAATAAAATAAAATATGCACATGGCCTATGGTAAAATCAACAGAATAATTAAGATGTTTTACTAGAGTGAAGAGAACAAAGACCAAGAGATAAAATATGAAACAAAATATGACACATATGGGATTTGAAGAATAAAGAAACATTTAGACAATCAAGTGTTCCAGTGGAAAGTAATAAAAAACAAGTGTATTTTGTACAAATAGCACATAAATATGTGTAACAAACATAACACTAAATATATACAATATAGTAAGTCCATATTTATAAAATATAAATGTATTTTATAATTGTATACCCATAAAATACATAAAATATTTATAAGTATATTTGTATTTTATAGATATGTATATATTTCTGGGTTAGAAAACTTGAGTATATATAATGAAGCACTACTGGAATCTCAGATAAAATCAAAAGCACCACATTCAGATCTATTCTGGCTTATTTTTATCTCAATTTCAAGAACCAAAAATCCTTCAGACATCCAGGTGCCTACAAATTAAGAGTGATTAAGCTAGCCTCAGATTTCTTTTCTGCACCATTTTGTAACTTTAAAGAGAAGTGAGAATTATATTTTATTTTATTTTTTTATTTTAAAGAGAGTAGAACAAAACAAAACAGAACAGAACAAAACAAAACAAAACAAAGCAAAACAAAACAGAATAGAGTCAAACATAATATAGCATTTCAGAACAGAACACTGAAAGCTATACAGGTTTTCAAAACATAACAACAGGAGATTAACAATGGTTACCCTAGTGTCTCTTGCTTTCTTCAAAATGGTTGTTCATACATTTGCAGACAATAAACTCAAACAAAACAAAGTAATATAAAACCAGATAAAACAAAAGAGCATTACAGGCCTTCAAGTCAGACAACAAGAAACCAGCAATGGCTACCGTAATGTCCCATTTTTCAAAAGAGCTGTTCCTATCTTCTCACATATTGCAATCAAATAGTAGGAAAGGGACTTAAACCAATCAGATCAAAGAATAAAAGCGCCATTGGACTTCAGAACCTTTTCTCCATATTTATCGGGAATTTTGTATCTTATTGAGTCTTTCTGTTTCTTACACTAGGGAGACGATGCGGTGTTTACACATGTGTGTTTGGTTTATTTCACTTATGAGTATGGTCTCTAGTCGCATCCATTTACCTATAAAAGCCTCAATGTGATCATTTTTTATAGCTGAATAGTACTCCATTGTATAAAAGTACACATCTTTTTATCCATTCCTCAAATGATGGGCATTTGGGTTGTTTCCAAGATTTGGCTATTACAAATTGTGCTGCTATAAACATGGGTGCACATACATCACTGTGGTAAGATGATTTCAGAGAAGTGAGAATTTTATAACCAACCAAGTTTCACCATGTGTCAAGGCAATAAAAGTCATACTCAGCAAGTTTTCAGGACCCTACTCTCTTCAGAATATCAGGAGCTTCTCCATCAGGCTTGACTTGAAGCAAGATGAGTACATACAGCCAGAGCAGAAAAGAGCAGTTGCAAAGTTGAGTACCGAGGGAAACAAAATGAAAGCATAAAAAATGAGCAAGATGGTCAATAAGATGATAAATTCAAGATCAAGTATTTATTATAGCAATAAACGTACATATTTAAAATTCTATCCCTGTGCTCTTTTCAAGAAACATAGTTTAATCTTAGTAGAGTGTAAGCAACGAAAAGATCAAAACTCTGACAGTCAAACACAAGCAGAAATAAAAGGAAAGCTGTAATATTAATAACAAGCAAGGTATATGATAAATGTTTCAACTCTTAATTCACTCAATGAATATCTACTAAGTACCTACTATTTACACTAGAGAAGAATATACATTACTGAAAAATAAAGATGTAGTTGTGATGAATATTTATGCCTCAAACATAAAATCAAAGAATACGAAGCAAAATCTGTTGAAATACACAGAGAAATGATCAGAGACAATAGAAAAAAAACCTCTCAGCCTTTGATAGATCAACTCAACAGAAACATGAAGCATATGGTTAGTATAATTAGCTTGATTATATCCATTATGCGTTAAGTCGTCTAATAAAGAATTCTGTAGCCTACAAATCGGGTTGCATCTTTTTCCAGCCACTGCAGAACTTTTGCAAAAGTTGCTTGTCTAAAAGGCCACAAAGAAAATCTCAGTAAATTCCCAAATCAGATATAATATAGGCCAAATTCTGAAAACAATGCAATAAAACTAGATATAAAAACTATAAATTAAAGTTTAAGATACTCTCTGCAGTGAGTCCTTGGGAAGGGATTAACCGGAAGCCTCAGTCACAGTCTGTTCAGAAACTAATTTGGTCGTGTGAAATAAGGCAGGGAGCCCAGAAGCGTGGGTCTTCAAGTTAGGGTGCCAATGCTGGCAGCCCTGGTATTGCTGGATGCTGGGGGAGGAAGGCCTGGGGCACACAGAGAAGCAGCTGGGCAGCCATCAGGTGGAGAAAGAGTACTGGGATCAGAGTCTTTAGACCTCAGTTCGAGCCTTGCTCCCACCTATTACTGTTTATGGTGAACACCTGCATTTTACCCCATTTCTAGGCTGCAGTGTTCTTGTTCTAAACCAGGGGAGTTGATCTGCATCAGTGGTTTTCAGTCTTCCCTGGGCACCACACTCACCTGGAAAGTTTTTAAATAATACTGCTGCTTGGGCTCTGTGCCCAGAGGTTCTGATTTAGTTGATTTGGAATGGGACCAAGTCATCAAAATTTTAAAAATCTGTCCAAGTGATTCTAGTGTGCAGCCAGAATAGAGAACCCCAAAGCCAGATGATTTCTCAGATTCCCCCCAAGTCTGAAGTTCAGCAGTGCTACAGTGCACCTGCACTCTGCCCATGGAAGAAAGTTTTAGGAGGCTAAAGCCAGAGATACAGTAGTGTACAGCAATCTAATCAAAGTGTGCATTATCTCAAATGGTGCAGAAAGTATCAGCGCCAGTTAATATTTTGCACCCAACATGATTTAGACCTGGGGCATATGTCTTACTCCAAGCCCATTGTAAACACAATGGGCCATTTATTCACTGAACAGTAACCACTGTAATTACCTACAGGGCAAACATATGAGGCTGTTCGAGCGACAATTAATTGTGGACCTGGAACTAATGGGACAATAACGATAAAGTATCAACCAGAGTGTGATTCAGAAATCACATCAGAAAGCCAATATTTTCCAAATTGCATTGGATAAGCATTTTGGGGGATGCAATGGTATACGTAATGTCCCAAGGTCCTGAATTAGCTGCACCCAGATTTTTCCGATTGTTGCCTCTCACACTGGTGGGTGGAGGAGGCTTGCAGTGTGGCGTTATCTTGAAAGAAAAATCGCAGACGCTAGGCTTGAGGGGATTAGAGAGCTGCTCTTTCTTGCACACCCTACGGCACCTGACTCTCACCTGCAGGCAGGTGTGCACACCCTGTTTGGATGGTAAGCTCCTCTTTGTGAATCTGATGGAAGCCATTGATTTTTCAAAGAAATGGGTATGTCTGTATGCACCTACGCACCCACACAAACTTTTCTCTACAGTTTTTTGGGGATTCACAGAAATCTCTTTTCTCACTAGGCTGTGTTCTGGTCTTTGTTTGCATACCTCCAGACAAGAATCTCACTATCGCTAATGGCAAACCTCCCATTGCTGCACACCTCTGAAAGTGAAGGCTGCTCCTTGCATCCAGCTGGAATTTTATTCACTGTAGATTCTTCCTCTTAGTCTTTATTCTACCACAATCTTTTTAACAGCCAATTTGCCATTGATCCCTACCAGTCTTGGGCATCCCTGTATCTGTGGGGATCTTAGAAATTGCCTTTTCTAGGTGCTCTCTAGTTCTAGGTAATGGTTGCTTGGCTGCTTGTTGCATGCTCAACTCCAACAGATCAGACCTGTGGGGCTCCTGAGTGGACCTAGGAAATCCAGGGACCCTAGGGAGTGGTTGTCTGCCCTCTGATCCAGACCAGGGAAAAGGACAAGGGTCTGCTGCCCACCCTCCCAATGTCTTGGGCACTAAGTGCTTCTGAGGTGGTACAAGCAGCACTAGAATATCTTCTTCTGGGGCCTGGGGGTGCTGGGATGTGGTTTCACTGGGTGCTGAAACTGGACCTGGATGTATCATACCTAGAACTGCTGCTGAGACAAATGAGGGCTTGGGAGGAGGCTAAAGGCAGAAAAGACTGCTTGAGCCAGCCATGTCCTTCTCCATCAAAGATGTAAATGGAACAAGAAAAGAGAGGGAAAGAGGAAAAAAGAGAAAAGAAATCAGATTAGAGGAAACCGTTGAGGAACCTTTTCATGTTTTCAGAGTAGGAAAGGTCTTTTAAAAATTATTGTACATTTGTAATACATCACAGTTATATTCATCTTGAGGATTGGTATATGGATTAGCATATCTTGATCATTTTCAATCCCTTTAACTCCTCTTCTTACCTTCCCCACATTTCTCTCCCCATCTCTGCATGTCTGCTTTTTTGTTTCCTACTATCTCTCCTTTAAGTCTTTTTTCTTTCTCCTTTCCCTTCCTTTCTTTTCTTTCTTTCTTTCTTTCTTTCTTTCTTTCTTTCTTTCTTTCTTTCTTTCTTTCTTTCTTTCTTTCTTCCTTTCTTTTTCTTTTTCTCTTTTTCTTTTTCTTTCTTTGTTTATTTTTCCTTCCTTCCTTTCTTTCTCTTTCTTTTCTTTCTTTCTTTCGTTCTTTCTTGCTTTGTCTGCCTATTTTAGATTTCACATATAAGAAAAACTGCATAACTTAACTTACTCTGACTTATTTCACTTAACAATATGGTCTCAGGTTCTATCCATTTTCCTGCAAATAACATGACTTCATTCTTTTTATAGCTGAATAGTATTCCATTGTGTGTGTGTGTGTGTGTATCACATTTTGGAGTTTTGTTTTTGTTTTATTTTATTTATTTTTTTAAATTTTATTTATTTATTTTTTATTTTGAAAAGAATACAGCCAAACAAAACAAAGCAGAGTAAAGTCAATCAAAACAAAGCAATGAACATGGTACATGACTTTTAAACAGGGTAAAAAGCAATCGATAAGGCTACCATAATGGCTCTTGTTATCTGCAGTATACCTGCCCATACCATCAGGGATAAGTAAAATCAAACAAAATACAACAAACTAAAACAGTAGAAACAAAACAAAACATAACAAAACAAAAC
>RJWT010022215.1:0-17349 GCA_004365215.1 Cuniculus paca
AGGAAACCCCACGAGGGGTTTAAAATTGTGCCTGCATCAAATGCCGCCTGTGAGATCTTAAAAGACTTGCTTTATAAAATAGATGACTCATTTACAGTTAGGTTATATAAAAATGTATAATGCTAGAGTGCTTTTAAAAGCTTTCAAAACCCAGGTGCTTTTCTAAGCAAGTTAAAACATCCACCCACAATCATATTTATATTATTTCATTAACAAGCTCTTCCTTTCCCTGTTCTGTTTCCCTTAACAGGCAGTGTTTCAACCTGTTCTATGCGAATATGGATTCCAATTCAGAGAAATATGAAAACAAATGGTATCTTCAATATTTAATCTATCGTTTTGGGTATGTTATAATAAAGTTTACAATTTTTTAAAAGTAGTATAGTGCTTACACATTTACTGAGAACATGAGTATGTGAAAAATGTATGACAATGTCCTTTATTAACTATTTTGCAAAGTTAAAATATCTTTACATCAAGTGATACATTTTACTACTGCTTTACTTATAAATTTCATAGCATTTAAAATATTAAAGGGAGGCAGTTTTACACCTATGTGAAAGTGGCAAGTACTAAGAGTTTTTTTGATGTTTAATAGAAATAAATGAAACAAGGAATCCATTTTAAGACCTGACATATGATGGTTTTTATTTATAGTAGCATATTCTGATACATTCTGCTACTTATACCATATCATAAATAAGTGAAAAAAAAACAATAACTAGAGGTGATTAAGAAATCTGGATCAATTATTTAAATGTCACATATTTCTTTGGTCTCCAACTTAGTCAAGTTTCATTTCAAATTTTACTAGCATAATAGTTTTAAATTATGGATCTAAACAAAGTAAATTTAAATATTTTCATTTCAAATTTTAGCACTTTTTGCCTATCAAATAAGCAATGATGAAAAATATTAACAAAAAATTATGGTATTTGGTGAGTCAAGAATTTATAAAATACCACATTTTGACCTAGTAACTAGTAATTGAAATCTATTTAATTAATGTAGCAACTGTTAGAAAAGAAGTAGAGACAAAACCAAAAAGATATTCATTACAGTATAATTTATATTCATACATGTTCGAAAAGGACTAAAAGAACAACAATGAAATGAATATTTTTAAAGGACAAAGAAAACGTTAAAAACGCTTAGCACAGTAGTAGCGCATTTGCCTAGGATATGTGAGGCCTTGGGTTTGATCCCTAGCATCTCAAAATCAAAATTTCTCTGAGACAGGATTAAGGAAAAGCAGTATGTAACACCCCCAAAATAGGTTTAATTGATTCAACAACATAAAATGCTCATCAAAACATTATCATATGCACTTACGAGTCTCTTAATGTCGGGATATGTGCTTGTGTGTGGGTATCATAAAGTGTTTTTACACAAAACTAGAGTGTATAAATCAATCACCTGGCATGGGCTCTTGTTTCAATCAACAGATGTAATAAACATGAGAGTTACGAGGATACTGTCAGAATAAAGCATAATATGACTTACAGTAAACATTTTCTTTATAAGTAAAAGTCCTGTAAAATAACAATAAAAACTACAACATCATAAATACACTAAGTAGTAATAGTTGTTTATTGTCATTGTCATGTATGGTACAGGATTGAATGTGCTGTATATTTTTATAAGACTAAAACATAGTAGGTTTGACTTATGTCACTGAGAGTGACCTGTGAGAATGACAGTGTCACTAGGCTGGAGGAATTTTTCAGCTCTAATGTAATCTGATAGTAGTACCATCATATACACAGCCCATCACTGATGAAAAAATTCTTTGGTAGCTCAGGATGGTATATTACAGTATTAATGGTGTATTGCTGAGGTGTAGGAGGACAGAAAGTTTACTTGTTCATATTTTTATATGTAAATTACTTTTATCATGTATTAATTATTTATATAATCAGAAAAGTTATTCAAATGTTGCAAGATGCCTGTTTTTTTCATTGTATCTAAGTTTGTTGTATTATATAGGGCTCCCAGGTTTGAATCACAACAGAATTGGCACAGATCTCAAACACAAAAGTACATCCTGCAACTTCCTTACTTGTAATGTCAGTGTAGTCACTCTATCACCCCTTAATATAACACTTATCATTTTAAATAATAGCATTGAAAAGTTTGCTTACTTTACCACAATATTTCCTAAACATCGAGCCTTCAGTTTTTGCATGTTGTCATCCAAAATCATAACTAAAATTAGAACATAAATAAATAAAAATATCACCAAACGCATATAATCTGACATTTTAAGTATTTCCTGTTTTTTAGTGGTTAACAGCAAAAACTCTAGCTTATAAAACTAATTTTTTTTATTCTTAAGAGGCCATATATACTTATAAAAAGCTAAAATATCTTACAAAATATAAAAGGTGCATTTATTTGATTCCTAATGAGTTCATAAATTTTCCTTCTGAATCTTTCTTGAATACATTGCATTTCATACACGCTGATAATTTTATAATTTACTCATAAGTCCATTTCTAACCTCCCATGCAGGAAAGAATGTTGAAAAAAATTGTTTACTTATTTAAAATTAAAGGAAACCATTTTAAAATACATCAAAAATGTTACATGCAGTAAAACAAAGCTTTTAAAAGAATGAAAACCTTTATTTTGACTTAGAGCTGAATATCTTCTTATGAGATTTAAATTGGGTTTATTTAATCTTCCCAATCACTATACAAATGCTTTCTGTGCAATCTTAATAAAATCCTGAATGTATTTATATCAAAGCTTGCTACCACATTCAGTAACTGTTACTGCAAACTAGACAGGAAGATAAATCATCATCATCTAGACTTTAATAGTTTCTTTATGTGACTCCATTCATCCAGGTAGCTCCATTGTAAGCAGCTAGAAGAGAATATCTTCCCCCGGGAGGCAGGGGGATGAATTACTCCTTCCTTTGTGTTCCTGGAACATTTTGGTTTATAACACAATTCTAACACTTATTAGTAGAGTTATGAATATTTGACTCTGTTCTGTTTTCTTTCACTTTTTTTGTTCTGTTTTGTTTTGTTTTGTCCTATTCTCTTTAAAATAAAAAAAGTGAATATCTTTATCTCACTAGATTGTGGGTTTTTTAAAGGTGGAAGGCATGCCTATTTTATCTTTTGTTTTCCCAAATCCCAGGACATTGGCCAAATTACTATGTGGTTCTGGGAATGTCCTGTATTACCTCTCAGTTTTTCTTTCTACAGAGTAGGAACAATTCCCTTGTTATTGTCTTGGCCTAAAAATTATGTGGGGGAAATATACATTTAGTGACAAATTTGCAAAGGTACTCAATGAATTTGAAATTATTAGATTACATTTAATACTTTTGCACACTAAAAGGTATTTTTCCCTTCCCCAAAAGTATTTTGCTTTTTTTGATAATAATATCAAATAGTATATTATGGTTTTGCATCTTAATAACCATAAAACATAAGTATTATCAACCATAAATTTACTGATTCCTCAGCTATAAAAGCTTAATTTGTTCTCTCTAAAGTCAGTAGCTATTTGACAAAGAAAGCTCTGTATTGAAGCTCCATGAAGTATCAAATCTTAACTCTTTCTTACAATTAGGTATAAAAGTGAAAACTGAAATACTAAAGGGAAAATGCATTTAATATCTCTCACAATCAGGATCCTCTGAAATGTCTCAACACAAAAGCAATTTCTCCAATAAACAGAAGAGGATGAATGAACTGTTAGAATGGAGAATTTCACTAAAGCAAGGTTCACCTATCAATGGCTACAAAAGCCATTCACTTCACAGAATAAAAAAAAAAACAAAAACTGCCCTATGTAAAAAAAAAAAAATCTAAAGTGTCTTTCTGTAAATATATCTGCTAGGTTAAACCAAATGATCTATATTTCTTTAACAGACATTTTCCAAGAAAGAAAATACAGTATTTTTATATTAGAGGAGAAAAGATAAATCTCTAAATTTTGTAATTTATATGCTAATAGTGACATGTTAGTAATCATACTCTAGCCCCTGAAACTGGCTTTTTCTCATAAATCTATTAAGCTAAACTTTGTGACCTTATGTAAATTGCATAACCTCTGTGAATCATTTTCCTTGACTGTAAAATGAATGTGTGAGTTTGAATCAAGTCAGTCCTTCTGAACTCTCTTTAAGCACCAGGAGCACCCTTAGCTAAGGCTGAATTCCAGCGTTCTTCTTGTAGGTGATGTGTTAATGCTTTGCTGTGACTCATTTTCCTTGACTGTAAAATGAATGTGTGAGTTTGAATCAAGTCAGTCCTTCTGAACTCTTTAAGCACCAGGAGCACCCTTAGCTAAGGCTGAATTCCAACATTCTTGTAGGTGATGTGTTAATGCTTTGCTGTGCAATGCTACAATTTAGCAGCCCTAGGAAGTATATAAAATTATTGTTCCTACTTAGAAATATGAAAACTTTTATGATTGCTTCTATAAATTTAGAAATAAGTATTGAAAAGATATCTACCACATTAAGCCAACATCAAAGAAATGTTTTGTTTTACAATGTTTGTTCTGTTTGTATTTAGTTTTAGCCAAGAAGATTCAAAGCTTTGTTATTATTCCTTTTTTTTTTTTCAGCACCAGGGATCTAACTCAGGAACTCACGCTTGCCAGGCAGGCAGTTACACCACTGAGCTAAAAACCCAGCCCTTGTTTTTTTGAGGAGGGTCTTGTTATGTCATTCAGGCTGGCCTTGAGCTCACTTTGTAGCCTGGCTAGTCCCGAATCCCAAACTCACAATGATCCTCCTGCCTCAGCCTCCCGAGTGCTGGGATTACAGGCATGCACCACCAGGCCTGGCTCTTGTTATCATTCTTAATTAAAAGAATTTAATGTGTTATGGAAGAAACTATAGCATTTGTAATGAAAACCAGAAAGAAAACATTATCCTGAGGACATAAACAGTTGTGCTATCCCAGGGAAGTTTTTTAGTCTCTATCAGAATCAAGTAACCCATCTCTAAATGATGATAGTATCTATAAAGTAAATATACTTCAGTATTAAATGAAATGATGGATGTAAGTATTGGGCACTTAACACATGTTTTATACATAGAAATTTCATGCATGTTTTTTTTTCCTCTCTTTCTTCTTTGTTTTTTTTTTGGGGGGGGGACCAGTAATCAAACTCAAGACCTTGTGCTTGCCAGGCACGTGCCATGCCACTGAGCTATACCCATGGCCCCATGCACATTTTCTTAAAATGCTGTATGAATAGTATTCTCATGGCTATCTCAGCCATTTAGAAAATGTCCCTGAAAGGCCACAGTATTACTTCTGATAGCAAAAATTAATGCATTCAGTTTTACTACAAGGCATTCATCTATTCAAATATTTATTAAGCACCTAGTTTGCTTTATGCAATATAGTACACAGCATGTATAGAAAATATCAATTGTATTAACATGACATATTTTAAATTACCAGGGTCATTTCTTACCATTGTATCCTGGAACACATTTTCCTGCTTGACCTGGTGGAGGTGTTTTAGAGTTACCTAATCCAACACATGATGCTGTAATTGGAGATCCAGTCTCTGGAGAAAGAAATATGATTTATCACTTAATGTTTCAGTGTGGAATTACAATATTTTCTCAGTGCATGCACACATTACCCATCCTCATTTGCCTCATAATTTACTCATAATTGCATTCTGAATAGGGCAAATGTATTATTTAAAAGTTTAAAATACAGTAATTCCACAATATATTCACAGTTATAAATCTCAAGAATACACACTTAGAATAATTTATTTGCTAAAGGAAATAACTTCTCTTCTAAAGATAAGAAAGGCTGTTTTAATGTCCCCAGTGGTAAAACAGGAGACATAAAAATGGAGAACTTTGTGACCATGAATGTTCTACAACATATATTAAAAACTGAAAGATCATTCACTAGAAGAGATAGTTTTTTCTTGATGCACTTAAAGTCATGATGTTTATCTTTTTAAATTACAGTTGTGTGATAAATGTTTCTTATTCTCTGGAAAAATAGCCCAAACACTTAAAAATATACACATGAATAATATTATGCTCTGATTTTCTAAGATCTACGCTTGCCTAAAGATCTTGTATCTCAAGCTGAATTTACCAATGTTTTATCAAGTAGTTCTCATTCTCTTATGCCTGTATGTTTAGAAACTCTAAAACACAGAAAAACAGATGTTTATGCTATACTATTGCCTCAACACCACAGATTAACAAAAGTGTTACCTGATAACCGTAAGTTCTGAAAGTGATTACTTTTAGGGAAGAATATGTTTAGTGCTCATAAATACAAACGTGAGGCTCAATAATCTTTTATGGATAAGTGAGCAGGGTAAGAATAAGAGGACAATGATAGTGAAAAGTTTGGAACTTATGTCCTTAAATTATACACACAACATACACAAACATACAACCAAGGAATTAACTGGCAAACCAACCATATTAAATGCAAACCAAAAATTTCATAACATTCATCTTTCTAAATATGCAATATGGATTCCTTCTTCCATGATCTCTACCATTATTTATCATACATTTATATCACTTTAGAAGGATGGGATGAATTTACTACTATTCTTTATGTTCCAGAATAATTTAGCTTATTATTCACATTTTATGGATGGTGGCTCATCTGACATCAATAACAGAAGATGGACTCTTGAACTTTAAAACATGGTGCCTAAATCACACTATACTGGTTAAGATGCTAAAGCATATGGTCACTGCTGAAGATAATCCCCAAGTAACCAGAACCAGACACTTTCATTTTTTTAACAGAGTTAAAACATAATTTTATATCATGACAAAAATGGGGAGCTATTTTATGAAATGCTATTCAGTACTCATGGAATGCTCCCATCCTTTTACCTCGCAATGTGATCAAAATACAGAGAAAAATTCAGGTGGTTGGAAAGGTTAACAGCATTCTCCTTTTCTGTCTTTTTGAAAATGTTTAATATTCACGTCAGCTCTCCAAAACTGATGTGAAAGACAACAGTAGAGGTGATGACAGAAAGCAAGCTTAAAGGAAGGTGCGTGAGAGGCATGGATTCTGCTCTGTAAAGGAACAGAAGCTACCAGAACATACTAGAAGAGGAAATGGCCCATTCAAGATGCTTCTCTTTCAACACTGGTAGGAAGTAGCTACTAAGGTTAATCTATCATGAAAGTTTTTTTTGTCAAGTTAGTTTATCAAGAGGGAAATTCCAATCATTTGGAATTCAAACTCTACAGCTTTTAACACTGTGAGGCCTCCATAACTTGTTAACGGATGGTTCTAGAATCCATAAATGAGTCACCAATAAATGTAGTACCCACTACAGGCCCTGGAACCTGACATTTAAAAGAAAAACAAACAGAAGATGCCTCTAAACAACAAAACGCAAATCACACCACAGCTCAACCCATCTCAGTGTAGGCTCCTGTAAATTGTTCTGATCCCAGCGGGAGAAGAGGAGTGTGGGCGGAGGACGTGAAAATAGAATGCAGTCTCAGATAAAGCTCCAAGAGAGGATTAGGGAAGCACTGTCAATAGTCATTGTTAAGTAAGTTGACATACACACCTCCAGAGATTTTTAAACTTATTTATACAGTGATTACTTACTCATAATCTTTTAACTTTCAGCTGTTTTTGCTAGTGTATGAATATAAGACAGCTATGAGCAAGGCATGTTGGAGGATACCTCTAATCCCAACATTCTGAGAAGCTGAGGCAGGAGGATCACAAGCTAGAGTCCAGCCTGGGCAACTTAGCAAGACACTGAGTCAAAGTAAAAATTTAAAAAGACTGTGGATGTAGCTCAGTTCAGAGACTCCCAATTAAATCCCAAACACCAAAACCAAACAAAAAAAGATAATTTTGAAACATCGTTTTTTGTATAATTAATTGGACTCTAGATTTTAAGGGAGCTAAGTAGGATGATCCATTCATGTTACATAAAATCGATTAAATTAAAATAGATTAAATGAGTTTATGCTTTGAAGACTACTAACGAAAGTGTCATGTTAATGTTATTCTGGCTGTCATTTAGAGCAATAGAAAAGAAACTATTGCTAGCGATGTGCAGAGGATACAAGCAGACCAAATTGCAGTTCCTAGGAACCCGAGCAAAATAGAGTCATAATTAGGACAAAAGCAGAATGAGAAAATGCCATGAGAGTTTCTTTGATTTCCTCTCTTTGTATTTCTGAACATCCTGGGAGCCAGAGTCTGAGTCATACAAGCACATACACTACACATGTCCTACACATTTGTGCACACAAACCTGATCAACATCCACCCTCAAGCTGGTCCAAGTGCAGCTTAGAGAAAGCCCCCGACACAGCGCAGTCCTTAAATGGAGTCCTCAGGACTCCCCAAGCCTCATTCCAAAGATGTTCTAAAAACATCTGCTTCACACTACCCAGGCTATAATTAGCTGGCTCACAGTTATCTAGGGAGACACGAAATCCAGATGTCATGGAGTGATTGGGAAATAGTCACATTAAACAAACCAAAACAGTCTCTTTGAAGAGAGAAATTGGAAACTTTATTGGGAGAAATCTTTACAAAGATATCTACCCTAGAAACACAAAATGCTCAACAAATTACCAGTATAATTTCTTTAGATCAGTGACAACCAGAAAAAGATGGCAAGACATTGGAGGGCATGAGGAATGCCAGACTGGCACAGTTGCACTAGTAGCTGATGGAGAGACTCTCATTTTTTCAAGGCCAAACCTTATAGTACTTTTATTTCCTATTACAGTGAGATGTTACCTGTCTTAGTTACTTTTCTCCTCACTGAGGCAAAATACCTCACACTCCCAATTTAAAGGAAGAAAGGTTTATTTTGGTTCACAATTTGTAGAGGTCTTAGTCCAAGGCAGCATGGCAGAGGGGTGTGAGAGGAAAAGTGGCTCACGGCAAGGTGGAGAGATATCAGTGGAGGAGGGAGGGAGACAGATCCTTCCAGATCATGCCCCAGTGACTCACCTCTTCCAAGCAGACTTTACCTCCTAACATCACACTAGTTATAAACTTATCAGTGGACATCCACTGATGAGTATCACACCCCATGATCCAATCACCTCCCAATAGCCCCATCTATGAGCAAATGAGACTTTGTGGGGAAGACATCTAGTTATAAACTATAACATTACCAAAATGAACTTTTCTTCAAACTTCCATCGTGAAAGGAAAAGAAGGAATGGAACTAATAGACATATTTTTAATGCAAATTACGCTATGTACAGTGCTAAGCACTTTTTATTTATATTGTTGTGTTTAATCTAACTACAAAGCAATAGGGGAAAAAAGGAGTATCCATTGCACATGAAAAATACTATGACCTACTGAAGAAAATGTAGACAATTTTTCCAAGCCTACTTTTTTTAAAGAAGCAGATGAATGGAATAGACAAGAATATCACTTCTGAAGTTCTCATGTAGAAAACAGACAGTGAGTAGGAATAAAAGTCACCCAAAATGTATCACAGTAGATGAAGAAAAACCTATGTGACAAGCAGGGACTCTAGTCTTATATTTACAAATGGAAGTGGCAGTGGTACAAATCACTTGTTAGGAAATATTCACTGAGCAGCTATTATGTACTGTGTACTATTGTTAAAACTGGGGACACAGAAATAAACCCAAGAGAACCAAATCCCTACCTTCATGGAGCTCACATTCTAGTTGGAAGACAATGTACAATATATATTAAAAAAACAAGTTATATTAAAGAATGATACATGGTAAGGGAAAGAGAAATAGTTGAAAGGATCTGAAATGTCTCTGGGAGGGATGCAATTTTATATTGGTTGAAGAGGAAAATCCTTCTTGAGGTGGTGACATGTGAGCAAGAGAAGAGAGTGTATGTGCCACATACATATCTCAGGGGAAAGAATCTAGGAAGAATAGATCTTAAGGATAGTTTCTGAGGGAGGTTTATTCCCAGAGTGTTTGAGAATAACTGGACAAAACCACATGATTGAAGAAGAATGCAGGATTTATTAACAGAAACAAGGCCATAGAGAGAGTGAGGAATTACATCCTTTACAACTAATTCAAAGTTGCCATAAAATCTTAAGGTTTTAGTGTGAGTCATGTCGTAAGCTACTAATGAAAATTTCTGAACAAAGGTTAATGAGTCATAACAACATGCACATACTTTATTTCAATATTTGCATGCAATTCCGTTTTTATGGTCAGATTTATTTCATTTGGGCTTCTGGATAGAAGAAGGAGAGGAAATGCAGAGACCAACTGAAGCTATATTAGAATAATTGGTTAATAGATTCCTACGACTTCCTGAACATCAAGAATCAATTCATATGAGAATTCTCAAGACTAGCAGAAGGACAGATGTCCAGTTAGGTGGTAAATGAAAGACAGATTGTATGGACAGATGGTTCACACAAACCAAAGACAGATCATTTTGTGATGTATGTGTTCATGTATATGTAAGCTGGTTAATCTATACATGGCAATCTAGCAATTCTTATAAAAAATCTTTAAAATGCACATATGTTTTAACTCAATTAATCCACTTCAAAGAATATATACAAGGAAATATTTACAGGAGTGTATAGCAACAAGAATGTTCTTAACAGTATTATTTATTTATGTTAGAATTTAGATGATTATCCAAAAATAGGAATTATTTCATATTAAGGAATAGTGCAAGGCCATTCAAACACCACAAAAGAATATCTATTGGTAAGAAATAATTTTAACAAAACGTTGTTTAGCAAAAATTTATAAAACAAAATGTACAATACGATTGTTCAGTAAGTAATATAAATTGAACAATAATACACATCTTGGCAAGATACACATTAGACTCATATAATTTATTTCTGAATAGTGAATAAACAGTAAATTATGAAGAGCTGAAAAGACTATGTTTACAACTTCGAAATCTACTGACTGTGGAAAAGATGGTCATAATTTGTCTACACTCCTCCCATCAAGGGATGGGATCTGTGTACCCTCTCATTAGCATAGGGCTGCTTTTGGACTACACTTAACAGTGGAGAAAATTTCATGTCATTCCCAGACTTGCACCTTAAGAATCTTCAAGCACTAACTCTGGAACCTGGAAGCCATGGTGCACAATCGATAATCCACTGCCTGGATCTGCCAAGAAACAGCGTGTAGGCATTCCAGTCAACAGTCCTAGAAGAGTCCAACCTTCCAGCCATCCCCAGGCAGAATAAAGTTTTTCAGCCTACTGCACCAGTCCACTCACTGCTGATTACCTTGTGAGTTGTTCTGATCACTAGCATAGAGACATGCTCGTTTTGTTATGCTCCTAGGTTAGGGTGTAATTTTTTTCTTATACAGTAATAGATACTTGGAATATTTGCCATTAAAATATTATAAAATATTTTAAAAATATCTAATGAAATTCTCAAATAGAATTGAGTATGCAGTTACATAAAGACATTCTCTAACCTTCTGGAGCTGAAGTCAGATTTTTTCCTCTATGTTTAAACCTTATTTGTATCATCAAGAACAAACCGTCCAGTCCCTGACACTTCGAGCGCAGGAAATGCTTGTTGATTAGTAAATACAAACTTCTGACATGATTTTAGGCACCAGTTCCCACTAGGAAGATTAGGGTGCTTAAAAAAAATAAATAGCAAATCACAGAATGAACTGTGGAGAAGGGAAAACAGAGAATTTCAATAAAGGAAAGATGGTATGCTACTGTTATAATTATATTGGAAAATTTTCACATATCTGAAATAATAATCAAAGGCCAGTCCTTCAAAAAGTGTTTGTTGAATACATTCTACTCACCAAAAGACATTTCTTTACGGTAGAAAGGAGTGTTGAGATGGAAGGAAATGCCAAGTTAGGAATAGGAATAGGAATAGCAGCATGTGTAAAGGTTCAGCAATGACACCACCAAGGGACCTGTATAGTATTCAGCAGAGCAAATCCTGGCTGTTGTAGGTGGATTAAGGAAGATGAAAAGAGACAAAGTGAAAGAGATGAGCAGAGGCGGTGCCTTCCATGCCATGTTAAAACATTAGATGTCAGTCCAAGAACCAAAGGAGATACACAGCACTTTGCAGGAGCCATTTGCTTGGAATTATTCTTTAAATAATAATTTCTGCATGGTAAATTGAAGCACTAAATTAATAACTGCAACCCAGTGCAATATTTCAGTTATATGCTAGCAGTCTGGTACAGGTAATGGAGAATAGAATGTCAGACCAGTTTTGAGTTATATTCAGGTTTGGGTTTTAATGATTGTTGAAATATTGGAGAAAATCAAGTGAAGTAAGTCCAGGTGAAAGGTTTGGTTCACATTAACGACAACACATAAAAAAGAGATGTGAGACAGGCCTAAAAGAAAGAACATGTTGGCAAGTGGTACAGCTCTGTAAGTAAGAGCTTGTGCTGCATCTGGCAATTAGCTATTCTGCCCCAATGCTGGTTCCAGAAATACTGCATTTAGGCAATGTGGGTTTAAAAGTTGGTTGCCCAAGTTGAAAGCTAAAGTATGGGACCTAAATCAATACAGCAGCCCTGTACTGCTGAGTCATATTAATCGTAGCATCATGACCAGCAGAGAGGCAATTTTTAAAGAAATTCTCTCTACCTCTGAATCTATACAGAGAGCTATAAATAACTTGAATGGTGGTAGCAAAAAGAAAGCAGAAACAGTGAACTATACACTGGTGAAATAAAATCAGTTGAATCTTTGTATTCAGAAAATGGTGCAACTGTAGCTTAAAATACTTAATGCAAAGCAACCTAACTCTTCATATTAGAAGCAGATCATTCATTTAAGATATGAGACAAGGGTCTGATCTCACTCCTTTGCCACCATGCTGAGGATGATTCAATGAAAAAGCCCCCAAATAACCAGCAACTCAATGAGATTAACAATGTGGGGTTAATGAAGGTATGACATAAAACATATGAAAAGAAAGTATTAGTTCACATAGAACAGTCAGAGTTCTGATGTTAATGAGCTGTCTGACTTTAGGAAATTAAACTTTTTATGATTTTCAGTATCCACTATCCAAGATGTTAAAAATTGTCTTTACATTAATGAAGGGATATTCACAGATAGGATAGGAGAAGGAAAATAATACTGAGTGTTGACTATGGACTGGGAATACCATTAGAAGGTGTGTGCGTATTTCATGAGCAGATCAAGGACTCACTTGTGGCTATAGAGTACGTGGTTGAACTAAGATCTAAGCACTTTGCTATTAGGATTCAACATCACTTCTGACTATACACATTGTGTTTCCAAGGAGCATAGACCCTTGCTGTTTTCCAAATTCAAAGTGACAGCAAAAAAGGAGAGGATTTGGGGAACTATTATGTAGGACCAAGTGCCCCAGTGAAGGGGTTTGCGTAACACAGAGGAAGCAAATTTCCAAACAGTAACATTACTCAAGAAAAGGGTTAGAAAGTCTTGTTCTTGTAGAGATCAATAAAAATACATGGCATAGTTTCAGATTAAATGTGATCCTTGTCAAGGGCAGGAGAATTAGAGCAGATGATATTTTAAAGACCAAACCAACTGTATTATTAATTGATTGCCCAGAAGTTGCTCCCTTGTCAAAACAGTTTCTCTAATGTAATAATGGACATAAATAGTGATTCTATTAAACAATTACACATCTCCAAACTAATTCATATGATTATATTCAATAAAAAACAATTTGATGTTCTTTCAACATTTCAGTACTATAAAGGAGAAAATACCAGATTTGGTGACTGCGGCTTGGTTTGGGAATTCATTTTCAGGTGGACTAACACTTTGTAAATAATCACTCACTTTCAAAAAGACAAAGTTTTTTAAGACATGTCTTATCTTTCAATCTTTGTGAAAAGATTATTCTTTTCACAAACCAAATTCACATAGCTTATATCTAGACTTCAAATTATCAGTAAGATCACCCATTTAAACTATTGTGGACAGCTTTAAATTAGAAAACTTATTGTTATCCAGCAACAGTAACGACATGAAGAGTCTTGTTTTTTTTTTTTTCTTTCACTAGATGGATACTGCCATAGCTATCTTAGTGACTTTTCTCTCACTGCTGACACAAAATACCTGACACCCAAATTTAATGAGGGAAACAGTTATTTGGCTCACAGTTCGTAGATGCTTCAGTCTATAGTTGGCTGGCCCTGAGGCAGAGTGGCCGAGAAGAAACAGTTCATGGCAGGCAGAAAGTAGCAAAACAAGCAAGGGGCAAATCAAGCCTCTTTCTGTTTCTTGTGTTGTGTCTAGGCTACTGGGATTAGGGCAGTGCCAAACCAATCAATGGACTGATTTAGTAATCACCCAACTTTAAGCCTACCACCCTCAATCCTAGCATTGCACCGTGAATCAGTCACACACTCCAGATTCAACCACCTCTAAAAAAGCCTCACCTATGACTGCATGAGGTTTTGGGAGATATGAGACACAAGCCATAAAATAGCATTTCTAATCACATGTTACAGAGATGACACTATTTCTATGCAATTCTTTATCTCCAATCCCAATTTCTTCTGCTGAGCTGTCAAAACTATCTTTTCTATGAATAAAAAGATGCATTTATTTCTGGCCATTACATTGTGAAAAACAAAAATGCATCAGACAATAGCAATTCATTCATAGTACTGAAAAACTTTTGCACTTTACTATTTGAAAACAACCTAGGGTAACTCCTAGACAGCCATATGGGACCTAAATCAATACAGCAGCCCTGTACTGCTGAGTCATACTAATCATAGCATCATGACCAGCAGAGAGGCAATTTGTACAGAAATTCTCTCTACCTCTGAATCTACACAGAGAGCTCCAAGGGTGGGGTGGATGCTAGTCCAGTGTACATTTGCCACTAGTTCAATCCCCTGTCTGTGAATATACATAGAATATACTTTAAGGACACTCTATCGAAATAGCCCAAATTTGACTGACTCAGAAATCACAGAGCACACCTCAGAGATAAGCAATAATACATTGTTAAAAATGACAACTTTGAAGACAGGAAGTGATTGTACATCCAAATACTCTGCTCCCACATCTGCAACTAGAGTAACATTTACTGTGGCTTTTGGCACCCAATTCACAGAGAATAGGTTTGAAACAATTAAAGACAGAGCCTGAAAGGAAAATACTTTCTTACTGTTGCCTTCCCTCTGGAAGACCCCTTGCAGTAAATTTCAAAAGATTTTTGCATGGAGCATAAGCTAAGAATGCTAAAATTGGTAAATAAACTTGTAATTATAAACTAACAAATTTAAATCCTTCCACAGTAAGTACATCAATATAGACATATAGAAACAGTATTCTGAGAATCCAAGAATAACAAATAAAAAGAATGAGCTGGGGGAAAAAATGAGTTGGTCCTCTATCCTACCTATCCAATCTTCAAATCCTAGTTAATGTTTTATAATCAGTTTACCGAGGAGGAATGAGACAGTACTATATTTGTACCTATAATATTTCTCATAGGCATCTCTGGTTAGTATAATTACTGTCAAATTGTAAGCAATTATTTTATTTCATAGTTTTGATTCTTATAAATAATATATATTGCTTAAAAAAACATTTTGGGCTGAAGAATCTTCTCGAGATATACTTAAGGATAAGGAATGAATTCAGTCAGCCTAACCATTTTCTGTGGTTCAAACCACTGTCCCAGTTGTCTCCTCCCAGCAAGTGTATCCTACCAAAGTATGCAAAAAAAAATAAGGATTTTCATGGCAAGTAGCTCTGAAAATTTAATAATATGGTGTTAGTGAGTATGTGACCTTCAGAGCAATGGCTTACATTGAAGAACTGACATAATTGAAGTTTACAGAAACCTTTGGGCCCACATTAATAAAATCCAGAATTTTCAAATTCCTCCTCAAAAAAGAGGATTTAGCCACTATAAAGACTACAGTTACTTCTGAACTACAGTCACAGTTAAAAATGCAGCAGTTCAATTAATAGGAAGGGAAATATACTGATTACTTTAAGACATAATAACTTGATAGATTAAGGCAGATAAAGCAAAATCAATAGCTTATATCTATACTAATTTCTCAATCCATTAGATGAACTACAATTTTTTCTCATTTAAATCCCTCCTTAGGATTGGTAAAATTCTATGATGAATTTCATTTCTGCATTAAGGCAATGTCAATTATGACATCATTAACTGGCTATAAAGACAATTAAAACATTTTCCTTTTAAACTCCACTTTTCTCTGATGGAAACTACACAGAAGATGCCCAGGCAAAAGGCAGAAAGAATCACAAATTCTGTGTATGCAAACCCTCCACTAAACTGTCCTTCAGAACAGCCAATGTGGAACTTGAATATTCCAGGTTTATAGTCATGGTCTGTTAATTATTTTTTCTTGCAGCACTGGGTTTGAATCTTTATCCTTGGTCCTCTTACTTTTTGAGGCACAGTTCCGATAAGACACTAAATTGTGGCCTGCCTGCATCATCGTCCTTGAATGCTGGGATTACAGGAATGCACCATCATGTCTGGCCTGTACAATCATTGTCTGTCATTAACCTACTGATGGAAAGGGAAAAAATAACTAGAATAACTACATAAGAATAAACAACATTTAAAAAGAGCGCAAGATATTTTGATAAAATCATTTCTAAATAAATACCATGTCTTATTTCAAATAGGAAAGGAGGTAAAAAGGAAAAATAAACTTCAAAAAGGGATAAGATACTGGGTTTGCGTATCAATGGTCAGTCTCTGAAATTTAAGGAAATTTAAAATGTGAGTGTGGGCGAAGGCATGCAACTGTGTATATTAGTCATTTACTCACAAGAAAAAGAATTTCTCTGTAGTCAATTTGAATCAGAAAAAAATAATTCTTGCAAACAACATCATGCACTGTGCTGACAGTTCTTTCCTTCTAAAATTGTACTTCCTGTCTGATTTCTGGAAAAGCTCCTCTTACTCCTAATAAAGATCTGTAACAGCACAATGCTTTTTGTGGGGATTGTACACTGAAGATAGTGAAGTTCTGACTGCTCTTTTGTCACATATGCATTCATTTATTTTAATGGAGTCATTATTTATTCTCTAGTTTTACTCTTAAATTATGACTGAGCACCTTCACCTCTCAATTTCTACGCAAAAAAGAAAAAGAAAAATGTAGTACATAATCCAGATGCTTTCAATTATTTTGTGGGTAACTTACTGCAAAGACAAAACATCTGGGTGAATGGCAATTCAGTTTTTATCTAGATTTATGAATCAGCTAGATATAACCATCCTGTCTAAACTTACTAAGACCAATTTCTTTCATGCAAGCATTAAATGATTGTTATTACAATCCAAAGCAAGAGCTCCACATTTCAGTGATCTTGAACAGCAAGTCTTCATTAAAACTTTCCT
>RJWT010022216.1:0-17273 GCA_004365215.1 Cuniculus paca
CTGGCCAATTGCTGTCTCCCATGGAGGGGATGGAGTCCCCTGCACTCACCACCAGCCAGCACAGATCTCTGCATCCACCACTCTCTTCCACCACTGTGTCACTTCTCTGAGACCTCTGGGGTTGAATGCGACCACGACTGTGACTGCACTTCCCCAGGCTCAACAGCTCTTGTGGCAGGGTGAGTGCTGCTCCAGGCTAAGGCGCTGCCAGCCACCACCTTCTTCTTTGTTTAAATTCTTCTTTTTATACTCTCTGTGGGCTTCAATTAATATTTTAGATTCTCCCTGGGTCCAGGGACCCACTTCCTTCCCTCTTGTCCTCTCCATGGTGCTGTATTTCAGCATCTGAACTGTTTCCCTCAGAGAGACTGTTTACTCTGCTGCTTACTGTTCCGCCATCTTTCTGGAAGTCTATAGTATGTTTTTAACTGAACTAAGTTTATTACATATCCCTGAGTTATTTTTATTTCTTTGTTATGCTAGTGTGATCACTATTTTAAAATTGCACCTTTAAAGATACACGGATAACACAAAGGACATTTTTGTAAAAAACCGTTTGAGAGTAAGTTGCCAACGTTGATGTTCTACCCCAAATACTTTAGTAATTCTTACAAACAAGAACATAATCACAGCATAGTAAGTTATCATCAAATTAAGGAAATTGCCTTGTTAGATTTCTACCATGCAATCCATAGACCTATTCAATCCATTGTTCCCTATGTCTTTTATAAGAAAATGATTCTATCCAGGAAGAAACACTTCATTTACTGTCATGTGTTTTTAAACTCCAATCTAGAACAGTTTTTAAATTTTTACTTATCTTCCATGAGCTTGACAGTTTTGAACATTGCTGACCACTTTGTGGAATTCATTCTGTCAATATGAATTTGAGTTTCTTCCTGAATTCAATCTGTTTATGGATCTTTGGCAAGAATGACTCAGAAGTGATGCTACAGTCTTCTTGAGTATCCTATCAGATGTGCATAATTTCTCAGGTCCATTACTGATGTCTGTTTATTCTATTGATTAAGATGCATTATAAATTGAATAATATCTCTCAAATGTGATATGCTTAACTCCTAACCCCAAAACCTGTAAGTGTGGAAAACCTATGTATTCAGAAATAAGCCTTTTGTGGGTCATAATAACTGTCTTCTTGCTATAGCTTAACATGGTTGAAGGGGGAATGGGTCTTTCCAAACTTTTCTTAATAAAGGTGTGAATCCCATCCCTAAAGGCTCCATCTTTATGATCTTATAATCAAATTAAAGTGAGGTCATGATGGATTACCATGGACCACAATCCAATGACTGGTGTTCTCACAAGAAAAGAAAAACTTGAAGACTCACAGAGGAAAGGAGCCCACATGACAACAGAGGTGAAGGTTTTAGTGACACAACTATAACTAAAGGGATTTAAAGATTGCCAACAACCCCAGGAACTAGACAGGATGAGAAAGGATCCTCCTCTGAAGGCAAGAGGGAGCACAGCCCTGCCAACTCCTTCACTGCATTTCTGGCCTCCAAGAGTGAGAGATAATAAATTTTATTATTTCAAGCTGCCAAGTTTGTGGTGGTCTGTTACAGTAGCTCCAGAAAACTAATACAAAGTAATATATTACAAATTTCTCTATAATAAAATCTTTTTTTTTGTTTATAATAAGTAAGGCTTTGGGGGATGGGTCTTTTGAGACTAGGAAAGTCCTTTATCACACTTTCACCATTAACTTCTAGCATCCATGGATGTTTCTTGTTTTAGTTATTATTACTATGCTTGCCAAAGGGTGTTTTTTAAAACAATTATTTAAAACCTTTATTAACAGGTGCTTGCAATTTGTTGAATTCTTGAAAAAATTGTGAATTTTTCTCTCAGATTTAAGATGAAGTTTCTAAAAAAAAAAAATCTCAAGACCAGATATGAAACAATTAAAAAACCTGTAAAGGTGAATTGGAAGGGGGGAAAGAGTTTAAAAAAACAAAACATTTGCCATTGTCAAAAAGAGACATCTCAGGTAAAAATAAAAACCCGTCTTGCATAGACAGTGCAGAAGTTCTAGATGGTCAGTGAGCAAAAAACAAGCACTTAAGTCTTTGACTCCAGTCTATTATTCATTTTTACTGCTGGAATTTCCTATTCATTCGGTGTTGCTGGATGACCACACTGAATGAAGGTAGAGATGGCGTTTGCTCAGCTCCATCCTCTCTACTTCTGAGCTAATGAATTCTAGGGTGGTGAATCCACAGCATTTGTAGCTGCTATCTCCTGGTTTAGGGTTTTCTGGGTTACTCCACTGGTAACTGAAACAGTGGCCCTAGCCACTCTGAGGGCTGCTGACTTTCGGTCCCATCTCCTTGGTTTCCCACATCCTCTTCATTGCTGTCCTCTACGCTAACATTGACCAGGAGGCTCCCACAGAACTGTGGTCTATGATATGGGTGCAAGTTGGGCCTCACTGGTCCACCTGCTTCTCTGGCTGGGCATTCAGCACCTTCCATCACCCCTTCAGGCAGCAGGGCTGGAAGATTGTGGGTGACTCCCTTAGCATCTCAGTGGTAGTCAGTGGGGACCTTTGCCTGTTGTAGGACCACAGTTACTGGGCTTGGGTTTCCAGGCTGCTACTGAATTCCTCCTTTTCCTTGCTGCACTATTTCAGTAATTGCATGGATAGACCCCTATCATGACTTGGAAGCTGTCTGAAATGGTTATGGTCTGCTGCACAGTGACCTCCCCGAAGAAGGTCTCCACCAGCAAGTTACATTTGCTTTCTTCCATGCACTTTTCTCCTTCAAGGACTTTAGACTCCACAGTCTGTCCATATCCTACACCTCAAAGGCACTTCCTGGGGCTCTTCCTGTTTATGATGTCAGTGTTGTCTACAAATTGTTCTTTGTTGGTGTCACTTTATTTATTTACTTATTTATTTACTGAAGAAGCAGTATTTGTTTCTTAGAGGGAACCACGTTCTCAAAAGTTTCCTTGGGTTGACCTTCTTTTCCCCGAAGGCAAAGCTGCTGGGGTCACCATGGACCTTGGTTTGGGGTCACCATGGACCCTCGCTTGGGGTCTGCAGCACGGAGGGCAGCTGTGGGTTCTGGGCCTTGCTGTTTGCTTGTGGTGGTGATAGTGATGTGACCGGGGCTGGCGACTGTGGCTTCTCCCCCAAGTGGCGGTAAACGGGCTAGCAGAATGACTGCTCAGGGCTCGCTGGGTGCTCTCGGCTTCCCTCACCCATCGAATGCCAAATGGAGATTTTTGAAACAGCAGCGTCCTTTCTATGCAGATTTATTAACAATCTACTTGAAAGAAGGGGTTGTTCCCAGATGTAGTTCGTTATATTTTTATATCTGTATAGATTCCTTACTCCAGAATTAATGTTATTTATGTCGATGCTTAAATTATGCTAAGCATTGCTAACGGGAGACTTCCAGCTGATTTTGTGTCCTTTTGACATTTTCTCCACACCCCTGCCCCAGCCAGGGAGTTGGGCAGCTTCTTTTTAGTGCAGAACCACGTTAGAAACTTGGAACCCAGGCTCTGGCTGCTGGGTGTGCCCACGGTAGTGGGGAAGGCCTCCCCAGACCCTCTCAGGGAACACCCTCTGGAATACGTTTCTGTGTCTACAAATAAACATCACAAACCCTTGAAATTTATATTTATTTCTACAACTATTTAGTTATATATCTATTGAATCTCTGATTCACACTCTATACCTTTGATTGCAATGCACAAACCTGGGTTTAATTTTCTTCCTTTCCACTCAGTTGGTCTGACAGTGGAAGAGAAGGTTTTAAATGTCCACCACATTTATTTTTTTCAGCACTGAGGATGGAACCCCTTTCCAATGCTAGGCAAGTGCTCTACCACTGAGATACACCCCCACTCGATGACATGCTTTCCTACACATTCAGCAACCCAGCATTCAACCAGTCTTGGTCACTGCTTCTGCTCCCCACCCTCTGGCTTCTATATCTCCCTTGTAGATGCGGCTTCAAACATCCAACACACAGCTGATCTGCTCTGTCATGGTGCTCTGCACAAGGTTGGAGACCCTGATGGGTCACTGAGCACCCAAGGCAGAGCCGTCTTCATTGCACTAGGGCTGTGATGGCCCTCAACAGTCCTTCTTGGTCCCCATGTGTATGGACACTGTTTTCAGCTGGCCTGAGCTCCAGTGGCCTTGCCAGATTGTCAAATTCCACCTCCTTACTTAGACCCTTCTTCGACTCCCTTGGATTCTGTCACCTGGTGTCAGGCTGAGAGGAAGAGAAGAAAGAGAGAGGGAGGGAAGGTGAAAAAGAATTGGGCAGGCACACTATGTATGTCTTATTATTTTTCAATTGCTTTTCTTAGATTTTCTAATCATATCATAATATCTACAAATAATGATGGGTTATCTACTGATTGTTCATAGCACATCATTCTTAAACTAGATGTTTATATTTAATTTATTTTGCAGGAATTTAGTATCATTTATTTACTATTTTCATATTCTGGTATCAGTGTTATATCAATTTTTGGAAAATAAATTGAAAAGATTTTCTATCAAATTTATGCCTCAAAAGAGTTAAATAAAATGGATATTATTTTATTTGAGGTAACCTGCTTGTAAAAGCATTAGCACATATGGCCATTTTGAAGGGAAAGAGGTCTATCTCTATGACAACTTTCAACATTTCTTCCCTTGTCAGCAATTATTCAGACATTCTAGCTCTCTCTTCCTGATAGCATTTTAGCAATGTGCATTTCCTGGGAAATTATTTGTTCCATTGATATTTCCAAATTTACTTTCAAAGAGAATTATCATGTATAAAATCTTTTCTGTATTTGAGGATTATATTCCATTTTAAAATGTGTATTGTCATATATTTCTATATTTTCTTTTCCCCCTTTGTATCTCTCTTTCTGCCAGTTGTACCAGACAGTTATATATTTCAGGAGTTTGGATGTTTTTCTGTAAAGGGCCAGTAGTCAGTCTATGGGCTTTGTGGGCCATGTGGTTCCTATCAGAACTATTTAGCTCTGTTCTTACAGTGTAAAGGCTGCCAGAGACAGTATGTGAATGAATGACTGTGGTTGGGTTCCAATAGAACTTTATTATAAACATTGAATTTAAATTTCATATAATTGTAATTTTCATGTGTCACGAAATATTATTCTCTATCTTTCCCCCCAACTATTTAAAAATGTAAAAACCATTGGACTTGAGTGTCATACAAAAACAGGTGGCAGGCAGGATTTGGCCTGCAGTCCATAATTTACCAACCTCTAGTCAATTTCATAGATGTGGGAGGAAATAAAGCCCAACCAAACAAAAATGATGCTTGAATTTGTTTACCACTGCAATGCCTAATTCTTTGTTCTATAAATTATTAAATATTTTAAGAATGTAGTTATTCCTTCCAATTTTAGTAATATTGATCTTTCTACCCTCTGGAACCTAATATTTGATTTTTATTTTACTATTTTTATGAATATTTAAGCATACAAAAATTTGTACTATAACATCCAATCAAGTTCTTGTTATCTGGCTAATGTGTAGGAGATTACAGACCGAAAAAAGGAGTTCTGTTGTTGGCCGCATGGCAGACAAATAACTTCCAAACTCTCTCAGTTGAAACTGTTGTACAAACCAAAAAATCTGGATTCACTGTGTTTTGAAAGATACCCTTGAACTAGGTAAGCAGAAGGAACCAACAGAAGGCTTAAAAACATTTAAAATCAGGGACCTCGAAAGGTTTGTTAAAAAGTGTCACAACAGCTCATGCCCTATGAGGGTTATCTGCCAGACTTTGTGGTCTGGAGTTGCTGTTTTGATGCCTAAAGAGGCCCAAGAGGAAAGGAATCCATGAAGAGCTCTCAGACAGGCGAGGGCTTCAGGGACTGTATCCTTTGGAAAGGTGAACACAATTAAAATAACATGACTTGAACTGGGTGCTGTGAGAGAAAAATAGACTTCAGTGAGTGTTTGTAACCTAGAGTCATGTTTCATTCCCACTTGGAGCCTGAGTTCATGGCACCTATGTGGTAGAAAAGCTGAAATTGAGAATTTAATTTAAAGTGGTCATAGGTTGATAATACTTCAAGGTGATTGGCAGAAAAGCAAATAAAAACAGGCCCCAAAATAATGCTACTTCAAATAGGCCTGAAAAATTTCTGCAAGACATATGGTCTTACATTTTAAAGTCTCCAAAGGAAATAACAAGAACAACAAAGCAAACTCTTCCTGAACATGTTTCAGATAGTGTAATGATGTGATTTAAATATAATACAAATATATCTAATATGGCTAAAGACAGAAAGAGGGTTTTGAAAATATGCAATAGAGCATGGTATTTAAAAAATGATTTTGAAGATTTGAAAAAAGAACTGCATGAAACGACCAGTGATGAAAATGTGATTGAAAATGTTTCAAGACTTACGGGTAAAGAACGAATTAGACAAGACTAATGAAATTGCATTCACGATAGAAAGTATACTAAAGACATTATCCAAAATGCTTCTCAGAGTCAAAAAATGAAATATGAAAGAATAGCTAAGAGATAAAATGCTTGAGAAGCTTATAGGTTTATATATTGAATGTCAGAGTCCTAGAGGGAGAAAATAGGTGAATGAGATGAGGAAATGTTCTGAAACATAATGGCTGGAGCTTTGCTGACTCGTAGAAGGATGCCAAGGTCCAAATCCAGGAAACTCAATGATGCAAGAACCAAATAAATCTACACATAGTAATAAAAATTCTGACCTATGAAGAGAATGATCAGTTTGCAATGAAATAGGAGTTAGACAGCTGGTTTACTAACAGCAGTAATGGAAGCCAGAAGGAGAGTAAAGTCTTCAGTGCACTGAGGGAAACAAACTTGTGAAATTGAGAGGAAATAAGAAAATTATTATCTATATTATTTAATAAAAATAATATCTCAAGTGGAGAGTTTAAGGTACAAAAATATGTGTGAAAATAATGGTAAATATTTGGGTATAATTTCTTACAGTTTTGTGGCTCCCCATACTTCTATGTTTCAGCATTGACTAGAAAGTGAATGTGAAATTCAAATCTCCACCTATAAAGGCAAGTTTCACACCCTTTTTATTTTATTAATACAACTATGTTTGGAAAAGAGAAAATAAAAATAAATGTAGAGGAAGCAGCACCCTCCCATGCACTGGCAGTGGCCAAACTGGCCAGGAGAGAACCAGGAAGCAGCATTCTCCCTGTGAGTCAGCTGGCGCATGAACAGGGAGAGAAGATCCCCATCCCTATCCCCAGAAGCAACCAGCTGATTCAGAGGAACACAGGCTGAGATGATAGCAGCTGAAGTAAAGAAAGAACTTAATTCTTGTATTGTTTGATTGACTTTGCAGATCTAAAACTGGTAGTCTGAGCATCCATTTAGAAGAAAACAATATGCAATATAGTAACTATTGTGCATTTCCTACTGTCTTGTTTTTGAAGTCCAGTATCATTCTCATGGTTTTGTTTTGTCTCATTTTATTGTTTTGTTTTATTCTCTTTAAAATTAAAAAAATTAAATAAATGTAAAGCATGTATAACATCAAATGTTAATATTTTGGTACATTACTTTTAGACTTATTTATATTTTTTACTTAATTAGATTCATACTGCTTATATGATCCAATTCTTTTGAATTATTACTATAAAATAAGACATTTCCTATGACATCAAATATTCTTTGGATGATCACTTTATACTGCTACTTAATATTCTACCCTTCAAATGTGTCATGATGCAATGAAAACTAGCTAGATTCTTACCTCTGAAGAAAACGATCAGATTAGACTGTTTGCAATGAAGTAGAAATCCTATTTCCTCTTTTGCCACAAAAATTACTTTTTTCAGACTTTCTGGTATTAATTTTGGGCCAGGGACTGTGTTCTGGCCAGTAAAATACAGTGGTCCCTCAGTATCCTTCAGGGATGGGTTCTGGAGCCTCTGGTGGATACCAGAATCTGCAGATGCTCAAGTTCCTTATGCAGAACAGCATGACATTTGTACATAACCCTGTGCACATTCTCTGCATACTTTAAAGCTTTTACAGATGATTTGTAGTACCAAAATACTGTGTAACTAGTTGTTACATTCTATTGTTTAGGAGATAGCCATAAGAAAAATGTGTGCATTCAATACAGATTCAGTTTATTTTTCTAAATATTTTTGACCATTAATTGGGTGGATTCATAGAAGTGGAACTTTTTGATCCACAGGGTTGACTATATATGGAATACTGAAGGGCACCGTTTCCAGATCAGGCCATGACATGTCTCTTGATTTTCTACTTCTGCTCAATTCAGAGTCCAGTAGAGGACTCATGAAGCTTAGGTAACCAACCTTGATTCTGAGTCCAAATTTCTTCGTGTCAGTGTCCACTTAGAGGTAGAGAATTGAATCCAGGGGATATGCCCATGAGGTTACAGAAAATAGCATAAAAGAAATGTCATGAAATACTTCTATGAAATAAAATATTTTTTATATGGCTGTCAGTGAATTTCAGGTGAGAAAAGCAGCTCTTTTTGGCTTAGGAAACACTATTCATAGTTTGTAATGATCACACCATAGCAAACATTTAGAAAAAGTGCCCAATTAGCTTTTCCTGTGACATGTCATTGTCTATGCTTTGCCATTCTACTGATTAGTTTAGAATGTCATTTCACTTATCTACGAATTGATTATATTTTATAAGAATTCGCTGTGATAGCTTTCTTAATTTGGAATTTTTTTATGCAAATGCCTTTAAGTTTTTAAATCTTATGAAGTCAACCCTATTGGGTTATTTTTGTTATTGTCTATAATTTTTGTATTTTTTTGTTTGTTTTGTTTAGAAACTTAGTGCTCCTAGAACCAATTATATTTTTCTAGGCTTGCTTTAAGTTGTATATTAAGTTTTTACTTTGCTGGCATTCATCGTGCTATATGTATTGGTTAGAAATTAACATTTAAATTAGCATTTCAAATACTGAAAGAACAAGAAAGTGCCATTTATTGCATGCTTATTAAGCAAATGGTGACTATTTTGCATGTAGTACTTAAATCAATTCTTGCAATAATACAGTTAGGTAATATTGTTACTGACATACTATTGTAGAGATTAAACGAAAGAGAGAGATAAGAAGCTATTTAGCTTCTCACATACAATGACAGTTGGGAAGTGGGAGAGCTGGGATCTGACTCCAGACTTCACATCCCACAACCTATGGTCTGGCTCCTCCATGTTATACCATGCCATAATCTCATAGATCCAAGGTCATATTCTTAGTCTCTCTCTCTCTGTCTCTCTGTCTCTTTGTCTCTCTCTCTGTTCTTTAAGATAGGGACCCTCTACTGTAGACTGGTCTCAAACTAATAGTCCTCCTGTGTCAGCCTCCCAGTTGTTGGGCCACCACTCCTGGATTGATGTTTTCCGTATTACAAATTTTTGCAAAAATTGAGTTTTATTCATAGTTCTTTCCCATTTATCTCTCTGGCTCATGCATTATTTTCTTATTTTTACTGGTATTCTCCATTGAGCTTTTAATAGTCCCTCAACTAATTGCTCTTCATTTTTCTTTGAATTTCAGTGATAACCTATTAATATTTTCTTTTGTAATTTGGTTTTGGAAGTTCTAATTGATTCTAATATTGATTTTATTTTATTTAGTATTTATTTGCATCATTGTCTTAAGTCTTTGTATTAGTCAGTTTTTCACTGCTGGGCCAAAATACCTGACATCCACAGAGAAAAGGTTTATTTTGGCTCACTATTGCAAGGGTTTCCGTCAGCAATATTATGGCAGAAGGGAATGGCAGGGGAAAGTTGCTGTATTGCAGCTGAGAAGCAGAAAAAAATTCTATTCCAGTGCACTCAACAACTTGGCAAGCAGTGATCGTTATTGCCCCATTCTAGAGGTGGAGGCACTGAGCCATGAAGGACCACACTGCTGGTAAGTGGGAGAGTAGGCACGTAAGCCTGGCCTGGGTGAGTTGGGCCTGCATGGTCTGCATTCACTGTGCTGCATGTTCCTTCGCTGATTGGAGAATGGGGCACTGACGGATGTGTCTGATACTCCTGGAGAGGACATAGGACTCCACTTGGTATAGGAGGGCTGGTAAAAACGGGGAAGTCGAGAGAATGTATAAAAGCAATTTAGGTAGAAAAACCTGCTTGCATGTATGGGGAAAGCAGAAACACGTCATTCGTGGAAATTATTCAGACTTTGACGGCAGACACAATTTGAGTTCTGAGTAACTTTGGGGAAATTTTGTTTCTAGCAAATCATCTCTAAACAATTTTGATCCCTAATTTTTCTTCACTGAATCTCAGCAATTTAAAATTCTTTCTCCTGGTCTTGCTCTTTTTATTTTACTATATGCACACTGCTACAACTAAAATAAGGCCCAGCAGCAGAATAATTTGTGTGTTAAGTTTGGCTTCCATTTCTCAGGCAGAGGTTATGATGAGTGGGGATAATTATACTGTTTCAATTTTTTTTTACCAATAAGACATCATAGTAGATTATCTGGCTTCTACCACTTATCACCGTGCAGCTGCTCCCCTGTTCTGTTTGTCCTAAGCTCCCTCGAACTCTGCGGAAGTCAGATGGAAAACAGAACATACTGGGAGGCAGGCTGGCGTAATAAGAACGAGGAGGCAGATTGAGCATCCAGTGAAGAGGCAGGCAGATCTTGTGGTGCAAGTCCAGCTTAGACAAACTATTTTCTATTTGATGTGCTAACACATTGTTGGAGCTCATCTCCCTAATTCCAAAAGGAAAAGACTTTTTCATCTGAGCCTCAAAATCGGCCCCCCCAACCCTCTTTACTTTTCTGTGTTTGACCTTTCTAAAGAGGTGCTGTAACCATTTCATTTTTTAAAAAGAGGGAAGTCAGAGATATGTCAGAGAGAGAGAAAATGAAGTTTTGCATCAGGCAAAATTTCTGCACAGATATTTCAGAAGGATTCATAATTCTGTGGCCATATACAAATGATCCATTTTGTTAATCTGAATTTTGAGGGTCATTAAAATTTTTTTCCCCTGCTCTGGAGTAGTTTATTACTTAGAGGGGGGGGGAAAGCCAGTTTAAAACCAGGTAAGAGAAGAAAGCTGACAAAAACATAAATTAGAGGAAGAACTTAATTTAAAAAGTGTCAAAAAGGATAGATAGTCTTAGTTCAATAATAAAGCCTGGTTCAAAAGCCTTCTATCTTTAAATAAAGCGTTCAAGCACTCTATTACCTGTATACAACCAATCTTTGATTTCCAATCTAAGTCTATTTTTGCTTCTCGTGATTAGCATACAAATGTGAAAAAAGAAAAAAGTCGTTACATGCGTGACGATTAGGACATGCCTTCGCTTTAATGTCAGTGGTTTGTCAGGCTAGAGGTGATGAAATGAATTGCTGCTTTGTAGGTTCCTTGGAGGTAAATCTTGTCTGAAAATGACTCCTATCCATCTCCTTTCATTTTTATTCTAAGTTCATCATGCACTTTGCAAGCACTCTGTAAGCATATATTTGCTTTAAAAGAAATAAAACACAATGGCTTCTAGCACCTGGCTAGTGTACGTGAGCAGGTAGGGAGGTGTGCTCCTCTGGCAATACCATTCTGTCTACAAAGTACCATTAAGTTGGGAGGTTTAGTCAAAATGCGGGGCTCTCTCCTGTCAAGACATGATCCATATGAGCAGTGAGAGGGCAAGTCTCACGGCGGCTGTTGACTCCATGCACAGAAAGACATGAGACTGAAGGAACAGATCTCTTTTAGTTTTATGTCTGAGCATAGTTGAAAAGCACAGCCCCTCTCATAGGCTTTTTGAAAATGGCATCCTATTTCTTTTTGTATGAGTGGCATATAAGCTAGCTAAACCTAACATTTAAAACTTTCCACTAATAATCTTAGGAAGAGACATTTGCTAATTCCTGCCTGCCAACACTTCCTCTGAGACCTTTCCAGAATCTTTTCTGAAGGATCACACCATGGATATGAGGAGTCCTGACTTGCATCCTGTGTGCCAAGACAGCAAGCTCCTAAGGACTGGTCCTTGTGTGAAAGGCCTTGCAGAAATCGAGGTTAGATCATGGCGTAGGTGCTGCTGACGGATGGCCCCATTTACATCAAAGGCAGTTATTATGCATGAAACCACTCAAGCATCATTTGTTTCAGGGAGTTCAACCAGTCAATTTTTCAGCTCCCTTCTGGTTCAGGGTCAGAAGCGAATGAAGAATCTCAGGTTGCCTTCATTTGGGGACAGCGATGCTTCCTATCTTATTTAGAACAAATTTGTTTAAAAAGTGTCCTGGTTATAAACTACAGAAAAGTCTCTTTTCCTTGAGTCTCACAGAAGCCATGGAGAAACTCACATAGGGCTAGCACACCAATCTGCATTGAATGTGAGTCCACCTAAGCAGACCAGCTGTGCCCAGAACTCACCACTTGAAGTCATAAACCTGTGAGCCCTGGGCAACAATGAGGCAGCCACCAAATGCAAAAACCCTTGAAAAACTACCCTATGGACAACCACCCAAAACCCCACATCAGCTTTAAGGGTCACTTGAGTCTGAACTTAAAGGTAATCATCTTGTTCCCCTTGAGTTATGGTTTCAGATTCAATTGCAGGACAAGAAATTCCTGACACAGTCTAGGAGCTGCCCTTAAGTGATTACTAACATTTGTGCAGATAATTACAGCTTAACAATAATATATGATTTACAAGTAATACAGTATATTATTTAGTGCACATTTGACCATAGGAAGAAGGCATTATCCCTGCTTATTAGCATGGAAACTGAGTCTGTAATAAATTTAATCTAATTTCATAAGAAAATAGAGAAAAGAAAACAAATATAGCAAAAAAGTGAATTTCTAAATTCCTTGTGAAGAAATCTGCAAGGGTTACATTCTGGGTGCAAGAAATAAAAGGACAAAACATGACAAACGTTATGTTGGCCACTGACCCAGTGAACAGGAGCACTGGGGTAAAAATACTCTGCTTCTACTTTTATCTTTGCAGAAGAAAAGAAAGCTGTCTTAACACGAAGCAGGTAGGAAAGGATGTTCTTAACAACCTATGTTCTCTAAGCTGTCCATCACAAAGCCACACACTGTGTGTGTGCCTCATCACCCTGGCTTCTCGCCCTCCCCTTTGCTCAGTTGCTGTGGCCAGTTCTGGTCCTTGCAGCAGAGTTAGGGCTCCTCTGTACCACCCAGCCAGATCTTACAAAACACAAGGCTGGGCTCTGCCCCTTGGATACTCCATATTACCTTTCTCAGTGACTCTAAAAGAATGGTGAAAGTAAGATGGAAAGCTAAAACAGTTTCTACAGAATGTTAGCTTCTACTACTTCACTCATGTAGAGAAGCTGTATTTGGGGGAGATCCTTGTGGATGCATAAACCTCTACACATGCAGCATTCAAGGTCCAGAGGGAAAGCCCTTAATTGTTATGATCTATTAACTTCGAACCTCCTACAGATAGAGTTGAGGTCATGATAAAACAATTTTTAATTGCATGAGTTCCATGTGCCTGTTTGTTCATAGGAAAGAGGCCAGAATAACTTCATTGTACACAGATCCTATATCTGAGATTTCCATCCTTTATTTGAAGGGAGGAGATGGGTTTGATTGACAGACTAATTCTAAACATTAGCGTCTTGGTATTACAAAACCCAGGCTTTGTGTTTGTTTGCTTGCGGAATGAGGAATTGTAGATGAGTGCCATCATTTAAAAACACTCAATTGTAAATCTGAATAAAAATAAAAAAACAATTAAACTCAATAGACACACATTGGAGTTAAACGCCTTCTTCTGTATTCCCAGGGATCACTGAAGGGAAGCCTGAGCCAAGACTGTTCCCTACAGAACGGTGTGTCAGTAGCTTATTCATTTTATGTTAATAACATGCTGCAGTCCAGGGTGTGCAGATTTTGTTTGATAGACACACACCTGAGGCTGTTTAAGGCATTAAGTGCGTATACTTGTAGGGAGTAATATCTTCCAGCACCATCACATCTCCTAGAAGATATTTTGTGCGTGCAGAATATATTTAATCAAACATTTCTTCCATTGATACACACACATGCACAAAACGTAGCCAGTTCTATTTGTCTTAGCACTGTCATATGATGTAGTACCATCTGGCTTCCAACCACCTGCACCTCTTACATCAGTGCAATTCTGTGTGTAAGTAAAGTGACACTGTGTTATTAAAGCATATAAAAAGGTAGTTCTTAAACACTGTGCAGAAATACATTTTTTCAGCATTAATGCATGGTGTGCTAAAAGTGATATCGGTAAGCATATTACTAAGTTTTGCAAGTTAAATATTTCTCTCTAAGAAGAGTTAATAACATCTACTTTAGGAATTTTCAGTAAAGTCAACCTTTATATACATTTTTGCAAGTTAAATATTTTTCTGAAGGAAGAGTTAATAATACTGACTTTAGAAATTTTCAGTACATCAAGTTTATGTACATATTTCTAGGCTGTACACATACCATGTTAAAAAAATGGAGAACACATCCTATTAATGAAACTGGAGAAAGAGATTTTTAAAAGGAGATGCAATATAGTAAGGGCTTTTTTTCTAAACCAGAAGGTAAAAGTATGGGTATATATTTTTGGGGAAAAAAGAGCACTTACAAATTTTAGCCAGATCATGTCTCAGATAAAGTTTTAAAAAGGGGTAGGGATACAACTCAATGCAAAAGGCCTTGAATTCAATTCCCAGAATGAATGAATGAATGAATAAAATGAATCTCTCTGGACTATAATTAATGTAAAGAGAAAAACTTTAAAATCACTTTAATATTCAATTTAACAATTTCCAATGAACTTTTTTGACAACCAGTTAAACTAAAGGTGGTGGTAAATTCATTTTGCTTTTTCAAAGCAAACAGCAGTGAGAACCATCCTTAACAATCATTCAGTATCTCCACAAACTAGCCCACCCTGTATGCTGGGCAGCCCTTGCTAAACACTGTGGGCGCCAGGGAGCTACCCAAGGCAGCATGTGTGACCTGTCTCCAGGTGGAAAGGTGTTTGCCAAAATACTGAAGTTTATCCTGAATATATTTGGTGACACTCAGCGCTGGGGATGGGGCAGTGAATAAGGCTGATGGGACCTCTCTTCTGGAGCTCAGAGTATGTTGGGTAAGAGATTGCTAGTGAACAGTGGGCACCAGGTAGGGACGGGACTGTGATGGGATCAGTGGGGGCCTCAGCAAGGGGCTATCATCCAAGCTGATGATAGACAGACACCAGTACCAGCAGTCAGAAGATCTGTAGATAGTACTGAGCTAGCTGTTCTTCAGAGGGAAAGGCCAGCACAGAGCCTTCAGGCAGGAACAAGGCAGTAAAGTACATTAATAATACTATGAAGAAGTTGGGGAGAAAAGGTACAGAGATCTTTGAAGTCCTAGATTAGGAAAGCCTGATGTGGTCTGGCTGGTGTTGAGTGGATGGGGGTAATGGAGGCAGGGGCTGCCTGGAGCTGCATTCTGTTGGGTTAAAGGGAGAGGACAGGTGTACACCAGTGCTTGTGATCCAATTAATACATAACACAAACAGTAGGGGCCTGCTTTTAGTCCTCATATAGCATCTAAAAGAATGTAACTTAAGGGTTGAGGCAGAAGGATTGTAAGTACCCAACTGGGGTAACTCAGCCAATCTGCTCCAAAGAAAAAGGGTTCAGGATGACGCTCAGAGAGCTGGAGTACTTGCCTGGCATGCACAAGGTCCCGGGTTTAATCCCAATATCTTTTAAAAAATATTTTTTATAAATAGCATTTAGGGGTTGTGAGTGGGTATAGCTCAGTGGTAGATCAATGACTTAACAAGTGTGAAGTCTGGGTTTAAATCTCAGCAATGCCAAAAAATAAAGAAAAGATATGTGTGTATATGTAGCACAGAGACACATAACTTTTTTGTGTATTTGATTCTTTGCAGAAATGATATTACTTTGCCATGATTATTAAGGGTAATAATCAGGTTGTTAATAAGAAAAGAGGGTCTGATAATGAGTTGAAAAATTGATTAGTAAAAAAAAAAGATTATTTTTGGTCCTTGGGTCACACTGAGGGGTAAAATTAATGTCTCTCCATTTGCACAAAGTTTTGTATTAGCAAAACTGCAGATTTAGAAAATTCAACAGATTAACCTCCTCTGCTTCTAATATTAGATAAAGCCAGTATCTGTCAACTTGTGGCCTCTCTGTCCTTGGTATTTTAAAGATAATTTTGAAAATATTTATATATATATATTTGTTTGTTTAATGTAAAAATTCCATACTTCAGATTCTTTTTTATTTTAAAAAGGATAAAATCAAGGAAAATGAAACCAATCAGAACAAACCAGAGTAAGTGATATATGACTTTACCACATTACAAAATCAACAATAGTTACCATAATGTCTTTTTTTGTCTTCAAAATAGCTGCAGATAATTTTAGACATAGTAAAAATCAAACAGAACAGAATAGAATAGAAACAGTAAAAACAAAACAATGAATACAATGAAAGACTACAAAACAAGATAATAGTAAATTCAAAATGGCTACCATATATATCTTACTATCATTGAAATACCTGCTCATGCCACCGGGTATAACATAATCAAACAAAGCAAAAGAGAATAAAACCCAACCCAACAAAACAATGTAGGACTTCAGAGAAAGACTATAGGGAATCAACAATCGCTACTGCCCTCAGAAGGAGACCCCTTCTAGGTGCCACACTGTATACCGCTATCTTCTGAATAGATGATCAGACCACTGGCCCTAGACCTAAAAGGTCAGTGAAACACCGAAGCACCACAGGCATTCAATTGCGTTTCACCTTAATGACTATCACTAGAGCCTGTGTTTCTCTGGATCCCCCAGTTGCTTGGGCGAGGGGGTTGACACTTTCGTTTGCCAGCCCACAAGCTGGAAGGAGCTGGGTTCTAATTGTCCCCCTGCCAGTGGTGGCCCACAGGGAAAGGCTTGGCTCTGGAAGTCCCGGTCCAGTAGAGGGCCCTGCATGGCGCTGTTTCCGGCGGGGTGGGTCTAGTTCTCCCTCCCCAAAACCCAATGCTGAGGTTGACTCACAGGGAGAGGCTTGGCTCTGGATGTCCCAGTCCAGCAGCGGCCCGCACATGGTGCTTTTTCCACACTTCAGATTCTTTTGGGAGAAGCATCTTCACACCAGAGCAGATCTGAAGTATGCTCATGGAAAGGTTTCAAATCCTGAACCATGCGCCCTGCCCCCCAAGAGCCAAGGAAACTTATTCCAGAGGAAACATTTCTCAGG
>RJWT010022217.1:0-17305 GCA_004365215.1 Cuniculus paca
ATTTTCTTGGAGACAAAAAAAATCAAACTGGACGTTTGAAAGCCATCAGTACTTTACCCAGTCTTTAAGAGAAATGATGCAGATCCAAGACTATGACAGGTTCAACCTGAAGCAGCTTCGCTGTCTGCCGATCCAGCCTTGCATCCAGCTAGCTGAAAGACGGGACTGTGCGGGTATCTTCACATGTGTCTCACAGGTTCCCCCACAACTGCAGTTTTCTTCCCAGCCACCCTGCAATTGGACAGAGCATTGCCGTGCCCAACCTTGCTGGATCTGCTCACACTCTAAAAGGGAGCTTGACTTTGTCAGCCAGGTTTTCTGTTTGATAGTTTTTGTTTTTTGCCAGGACCAAATACTTGAATAAATAAACTTAAAAGGAGTGAAGGTTTATTTTGGGTCACAATTTCAGAGGTTCCAACCCATGATTGGTTGGTTTTGTTGTACTGAGACCTGGAGAGAGGCAGATCCCAATGGTGAGGAGCATGTGGTGAGGCAAGGTGTTCACTTTAAAAAGAGAGTTAGAGGCTAGAGTCCTAACTTCCCCCTTAAGAGCTCAATGACCTAACTCTAAAGCTCTACGGACTAAAGGCTGCATCATCTCTGCAGGGGTACCATAGGCTGGTGGACAGGAGTACCTTTAGCAGGTAGGCCTTTGAGGGACACTTAAGATCCACACCATAGCATTAGTCTACTAGCTACAGAGGCTCTAGGGGAAAACTCTAATCTAACTCATTCAGCCTCACATATTTTCCCCAGTGTCTCTGCAGTGTGGGAAATCCAGCCAAAGGGTTTGAGCTGAGCATCTTGATGCGATAGAAAAAAAGATGTGATTTGGCAGCAGATTGAGGATAACTTCTAAGACACTGGGAAGCCACTCAAGGAAAACATGAATGGTTTCCAACTCTTTCCTAATCTAGATGATATGAGGTCCGTGTTAGTAAAGCAGGTACAGGTCAGGCTTAGGAAGAGTTGTTGGTGGACAGATCTAAACTGTTGGCCAGATTGAAGTGAAAGGCTGTATGTATTGTCAGCCAGACTGTGCTGACTTGTGGCTAAGTACCTATAGTTGTATTGCTTTTAGGGGGCACTTTATAGAAGTCTTTTCTAACATGAAAGAATCAAACAAGTAGTGAACTGGAGAAAGTAGTGAGGCCAGCCCTGGATCAACAACTGCAGCACTCTGAAGACGTCAGCTGACTTTTCCTCTCGAGAAGATCAACTCTGCCCCCAAGATGAGCTCATTCCTTTCATAAGGGGGCCATGTCTCAATGTGTGAAAATATCAAAAGCAAGATCATTAATTGCAATAATGAATAAGCTAATGAATAAAATAACAAGACCCGAGTCCATGGCAATAAACAATTAATAATAATTGCAGTTAAATGGAGCAAAAGAATAGCCCTTTTGTAGGTTAATATGCAGAAAATCAACTTGTACATGTGGAGACACAGTGGGAATTGGAAAATTTTTATTTTACTTCCACAGAAGCAAAATGGGAATAGACTCAAAACACCAAAGAATGCTTGCTAAACCCTGGGGAAAAATTTTACGTGGAGCAAGATGTGTGTGTGGTTATAAAATGACTTTCCAGAGACTGCTTATTAGTTGTAAGGGGTAACAAAAATAATCATTATAGTGGAAAATTGGACAAAATTAATTGCATTTTCAGGCTTAACGTCATCAGTGAGAGACAAATGGATGTTTTGTACCCTTGGATTTGATATCCAGGGAACACACCCACATATGTATTAAAAACTAATGTAAAATTATTCTAAAACCAATCATGAAGAATAATCAGACACACTCCAAATGAGGAACATTCTATTAAAATTGAATCAGTGGAAGTTATAGTCTCCAAAATTATCAGTAACCTAAAGAATGAGAAAATTATCAGTGGCATCAGAGAACATTTCTTATATGATTATGAAGAGACAGAACAACTAAATACAACAGTTGATCTTAAACTTAGTCCTATGCTGGAGGGATAAAAATTCTCTGAGAGGACATGTTTTGTCATCAGTGAGCAAAGTTGGAATGGAAATATTTATTATAAAATATATCAATATTAAATTTACAGAAATTGAGAGTTACTATGCTTATGCAAAAGAAAGACATTGTTTTTAGGGAATAAATCCCATACTACTTAGAAAAGAATACAGTGCATTCAACTTCCCTTCAAAAGATTCATAAGAGAAAGAGGAAGGAGATTAACAAATGATAAAACTGTTAAGTAAAATGTTAATGAAAGCTATATCTGAATCAGAGTTAAGCATATATGGCTGTGCTTTATACTATTTTCATTTCTATGCCTTTTGGGTAAATTTGAAATTATTTCCAAATATAGAATTTACAAAAAATTATCCAGTAAATATTATTTTTGAAAAAAAAGTTAGATGCAATACAACATATTTATTTTATTCCCAGTTGGCAGAAAAATAAACATAAAAGCACACATGGATACTATTATGTATCAGAGTAGTTGGAAATACACACACTGTGACAAGCAAAAGTTTTTGGCATCTGCTTCCAGGTCAAGAACTACATTATCTGGAAAGGAGAGATCTACTTTTCACTCAACAAATCTTTTAACTAAAATAATATATGTATGCATTTTTAAAAGTGAAACACAAAAGATACTTAGCTCTATTTATTATTTCTGTATGTTTGCCTGTGCTCTAGAGATAGAATTTAAAAATTTTATTTTGAATCTCTTGCCTTCAATGACTTTGTGTTATCCATAACTTTCTATGGCTATGACAAAACAAAAAAATTTAAAGAAGGAAAGATGCATTTGACTCATAGTTTCAGAGTGCTTAGTCTATAGTCTCTTGGTTCTGTTGCTTCTGATCCATAGTGAGGACAAATATCTGGGTGAGGAGCATGTGATGGAGAAAAGCAGCTCACCTCATGGCAGATAAAAGAGAAAGACCTTGAGATTTCTTGTGTTAGTTGCCTCCTGAATCTGCTTTTGTCCATTCAGACTCTAGGTCTTTAGACTGTTGCTACTGACACAGGGGTTGAGGGGAGCACAGGGTCTCTATCCTTACTTAGTTTGCTATCTATCATGCAATAGCCCCTGGAAACACCTTGTCATACCCAGAAATGTGTTTTATGAATTTTCTAGGCATTTCTCAATCCAACCAAGTTGACATTCAAGATTAACCATCACAGAGCTCATATTCTGCTTGGAAAAAGAGGGATAAAATCATTTAATAAATGAAGAAATGTAAAAGAACTGAGATACTTTTAGAATGAAATAAAAGGGAAAGAAGTAAAAAACATTGGTTGTACATCTGAACCTCCTACTGATTTAATTGCAGTTCACTAAAGTCATATTTTTTCCTTTGAAAACAGAAAAATAGTAATATTTTCCTTACTACCTTTAACATGATAATGTTCTAAAGATTAAGATGATCATTTTTATGGAGATTCTTGGAATTTAGTAGTAAAAATAGGAGATAAATATAAAAAGATTCTGTTGTTACTAATGCCAATTATGAAACCTTCAAATGTCAGTAAAGTGAGGGAAAAATAAATCATGAATTGGTTTAAGACTTTCACTGGTCTTTGGAAATTTCCATATAATTTGGCATTTTAAAACAATTCAGATTATTCCTTCCTCTATAGGTTTCCATGAAAGAAAATGTTTGTTATCAAAGCCAGATTTAATGAGACATTCAAAAAGAGTTGACTCTGGAACAGTTACTTTCAGTTAGTCCACTGAGATTGATCCAAAGTCTGCTGTGGTCTATGATGACTCTTCTGGAACACATCCACTTTTAATAACACAATTACTGTGGTACATTTCCTGAAGGAAAAGACAAGAACACCAGGAGAACACTACTATATAAAAACAAACAAAGTTAAAAGATAGTGTGCAGAAAGTATGGTAAAGGTCAACTTTTAAGATCACAAAAGCAATAAATTCCAAGTTTGAGGTTAAAATGTGGATGGTAGTTTTTCCCATGGTACCTATGTTACTGTTATTTATTGACCAGTTCTTAATGCTATTCTGATAGCCATAGAACCCATGTTATCCACCAAAATAAAAACTTTAGGTTTTTAATACTAATCCTGACTTCAAATAATAATTTATCTGTTTTCAAAGGTTTTCTCATTCATTATCTCGTTTGAAAGTTTTAGCTGCTTCTTCAGTGGCATTTTCCTTAAATCACATCATCCTTCAAGTAACTTTTACTTTCATCTTGTGACTGAAAAATCACTGTTAATTATGACCATAAATAATACTATGTTTTGTGGTTGTGTTAGATGAATATCGATTTTTGAATATAAGGTTCAACAATTTGAAGAAGGCATATAATAAAAATTTAGATCTGCTAGGAAAGTAGATATATGCTGTTCATATTTTCCAGCATAGTAACACAGTTCCTTATAAAACAACTTTGTAACTGTTGACCCTGAAACCATGCAAGTTGAATTCAAATAAAGTATATAGCTACACAATGCATGTGCCCACATTTGAATTGAACTGCATTTTAATTATGTTTTTGTTAACTTGAAGATTTTAAAACAAGACATCAGATATGGTGGTATAATAAATAAAAAAGTAATGAACCTGTATGAAATAAAAATGTTATTATGCAAGAAAACTAAATTCTTTTAGCCATAGATCATTCTTTGCAAACAACTCAAAGCATTCTTTATACATTCAGGCTTTTATATTATTTCCTATACAATGTACTGGCAAAAGATATTCTTTGTCAACTTTAATTTTAAGATTTGCAGTCCTTTCTTAGAGACTCTACTGGAAAAGGTAAGCCACTAATGCGTTTTGATACTGACTTCCTAAATTTTATCATTTATTCACAAAGCTTTTCAAAAAATAAAAGGAAAAGACCATGTACCTCAGTCAATATATTTATCGTTGGCTGAGTAGTGAATGCATAGTAAATATTATTGGGTAAATAAAATTTACCTAAATTTTTTTTAAAAAATCATACATACTTCAAATGATTTAAAAAAAACAAACAAACCCTGACATAGATATTTTAAAAGCATTTCCACAAGATCCCATGTTCACACAACAGAGAGGAAGAAAATAATAATCTTCAAACCAAAGTTTTATTTATGGGAAATGCAGCAGTACAGATGTAATGTTTTCCTTATGCAACACATACAATTCAGTTAACTACTCTGAGTTTCATTGAAGAATAGGCTAAATGATTGTGTTGTGTACCCTACAGCTCCAAATTATATCTACCGGATACTTGCCGATATTTATAATGATAGCTAACATTTACTAGTTATTTGTGCATCAAGGATTGATTGTTCTAATAGTTTAGCATCACCATATGATGTAGATGTCATTTCCTGAAGCCGGGCTGTCTGAATTCAGAGTTGAACTTCATCATTTCATAGTAACATTAAGGATGGTCAGTAGTGCTGTGGTAAACATGTGTGCATCGCTGTAATAGAAAATATCTTCTTGATGTTTTAAGGTTGACTTTTTTCAGCGAATACATCTTAGTTTGTATTTCATTGTTTGCTAAGATTACTGTCATTTAAAATCATAATAAATAGCATGATACTTTGACAGAATCTCTTGGTCACCAGATAAAACATTATTAAGAATCACCTAATATTTTACTACTATTTTAAACTGGGTTGGCATTATAAATTATATAAAAACAGATTGCTTGTCCTCAGGGTTGCCAAATACAATAGTAACTGCATTAACATATGGTTAATTTCATTATATCAATTTTCATGCACCCATTTAGCTCTTTTTTACTATCTTCCTGGATGTACCATCTCTGATACATGTTTTCATGAAAACTTTATATTCTTACATTCCCTCTAAGCCTTAAAATTTTAAGATAGATTTTCCCCCAATATATAACCTTCTGCCCAACATTACCTCTTCTCTTAATTTCCACAGAGATGTGAATATGGGGAAGAAGCTGAACCAACAGAAGCAGTAGTCTTGATCTGCTCAAGAAGCCTGGTGAAAGAAAAGGTTTTAATAGGTCACTTAAAATGTTTGATGAATGATATATTGCTTATAATTTTACTGAAACCTACTATAAACATAGCTAATATTCACTTTGTGTGTATAACTTGCTAGGCTCTATGATGAGCACTATGATAGATAAGTGCTTCAAATTTTCTCCTTTTACTTCTAGAAATCCTAAGAAATGTAAACAGTTTATTATCACTACTTTATTAATAAGGAAACTTAGGCTTAGTTCAGAATTTCACAATGCTAGTAAGTGTTAGATCTGGGAAATAAAGTTAAAGTAGGTGGTGTATTTCCATAACTTTTATCCATTAATGTTTTGTTAAATACATTTCCATTTTGTTCACTTGTATGTTGGTATTTATGTGTGCTTGTATATGTTTTATGTGTGTTTTCTACACACTTATGTTTATAATACACTGTATATCCACACTCATTCTTCCTTTCTCTGATGATAGATAGATCATAGATGATAGACAGATAAATAGATAGATTTAAAAACTGGGGTAATGGGATCTATAACATGATTATCTTATTAAAAGTAAGACTTTCTCAAATATACAAATATGGCTATGATTTTTCAAAACTTAGCAATATAATCACAGAGAATGACTCTGCTTCTTGGACACATTGTTTTAAAAGACTTTTGCTCTTATTAAATTGTCTATATTATTACCTCTGACAATGATTTTTATTTCCTTTAAATATGTATGTGAAATTGTCCTGAATCATTTCATTAGTATACTTTCTTATACTTATTCCACAAGAACTGATCATTTAAGACCAGGCAACACCCTTTCCAAACTCTGCCTTCACACATTTGCTCAACAAAGAGTACACTTTGAAGATAAGATGCATCATGGTAGCCTCTGTTGTATTCCTACAGTCTAGTTTGAAGTCCTGTATTGCTTTCATTGTTTTCTTTTGATTGGTTTTATTCTACTCTGTTTTATTTGATTGTGTTATACCTGAGGTTATGGCCAGTTATTTTAAAGATAACGAGAGGCATTATGGTAGCCATTATTGTTTTCCTTTCATCCTGTTTTGAAGTCTTATACTGTGCTCATTGTTTTGTTTTGATTGACTATCTATTTTGTTTTGGTTATTTTCATTATGTCTGATGATATAAACAACTACTTTGAAGATAACAAGATGCATTATGGTAGCCACTGTGGTATTCCAACTGCCTCATTTTGAAGTCTCGTATTGCTTTCATTGTTTTGTTTTGAGTGGTTTTATTCTGTTCTGTTGTGTTTGATTTTATTATGCCTGATGGTATGGGAAGTTATTTTGAAGATAGCAAGGGGCAACATGGTAACCATTGTTAGTTTATTTTGTTTTGAGGTCTTGTATCACATTCTTTGTTTTGTTTTGAGTATTCTGTTTTATGTTGTATTTTTTTTATTCTCTTCAAAATAAAAATAAAATTTAAAAAAAAAACAAAGAAAAAACAAAAAGTACACTCCACATGGTGCCAGTGACTTCAGAACTAAAGGTGGCAACACCATTGATCTTTGCTTTTGTATTGGAGATGATAGTGGCTTCATGGCATCTAGTTCTATATCCCTCGTCATGCATTTAGGGCAATTGTTATAATTCACTCTTGCCAGAGATTTAGAAATATAAGTGGTACTTACAGGGCATAAGCTGAAACCTCCTGAAATGCAGATGGACAATATGATATTGCTTTTTCCTAAAATAATTACAAGAGGGATGGAATCACTTTTGTGGATCTGCTGTGATATCTCATCAATTTTTAACAAAGGACCAAAGGACATTTGGCAGGAGATGGCTCGAAACCTAGAAACCATACAAGTCTTTGATGATTTTGTGGAACTGCTACCTCAACCCAAATGGAAAAAACATCCTACATTTACACTATTAAATGAGATTTTTAACATTCACTATTTTCTCATACTTGTGTTGAAAATATGTGTGCATTTATCAACTATAAACCTGTAAGACATTTAGGATCATTCATGGAGTAGTAATATTAGACTTTCAAGTGAGCTGCAAAGGCAGGTTAGATTTTTATCTGAAACTGATTGGTAGTAAAAATAGATTTTAAATTGCACCATAAATATTTCATACCTGCTTTATTCAAACACTGTTGTAGTCTGGGTTTGCAAGGAAAATATTTACATACAGGACACATAATTTATAGTATTATCTTATGATAGTCACCCAAAGAGTCAAATACAAAAGAAAGAGTGCAGGAAATCTGTCCACACACTAAGACCCAAAGAATCCAGCTGAGGGCCTGGATTCCATGGCAACATCCTGCACCAGTCCAGCTGAAGACCTAGAGCCCATGACAGTGTCCTCCATGAGTCCAGCTGAAGACCCAGAGCCCATGACAATGTCCTCCATGGGTCCAGCTGAAGACCCAGAGCCCATGACAATGTCCTCCATGAGTCCATCTAAAGGCCTAGAGTGCAGAACAATATCTCATGCAAGTCTGTTTCACGGATCTGCGTTGGGAAGGCCCAAAGGTCAGTGGTGGAAGCTAGAAAATCTATGCCAGCGGGGTGGAGGGTCTGTGCTGTAGGCTGAGAATTCTGCACTGGAGCCAAGAAGCAACACTCAAAGCAAGGACAGAGCTCCCCTGAAAAGTACCGCAGCCATCCTCAGTGACAACATGGTCCCAAGTTCCTCTGATAATGAGAACAGCGGAGTTCATATCAAGAAACCAGCGTGACAAGTTCACCTGGAGATTGAGTTGCACACCGTCTTCCCCTACTTATCCAGGAGGTGGTAAAGACCAGAGCTCCCCCAAAGTGAATCACAGTCATTTCTCAGGGACAACAAGATCACAAGCTCCTCTGATGATGAGAACAGCAAAGTTCATATCAGGAAAAAAACTTGACAGGCTCCTTCAGGAGAACTATTAGCAATGGGAGAACCAACACCTCTTCTCCAGTTCTCCCTTTTATGTTGGCAACAGTCCTCAGGTGGGCCTTCTACACTCAGCACCACACTGATTCAGTTCAGCTGCTATTACAAGTTGACCACCAGTTGTCAATCCACCAGAAACACCATGCTGAATTCTAAGTGTAGCAATAATTTAGACCGAGTACTGGCTTTCTAGTGAAGGAGGCAGACATCTTCTCAAGAGAAAAAGTGTTGTGAGATTTACAGTAAGGGTGCTTAATCTTATCCACAGTGCTAAAGGAAGTTGAGTAGTACTTTTAATGTTACACGTTAATGTACTAAAAAGATGTGGCATTTCAGATAATATCTACAAACACTCTAAATGAACTGAAAACAATCCATCCTGATCAGTCTAAAAAAAGTCATAGACACTGGAAATTGAGAGAAATTTGAGACTCAAAAACTGGCAGGGATCAGAGGAAGTACTAAAAATTGAATCCTGTAAAGTTTAGTTTGAAGTTTATATTTTCAACTATATGAAGGAATCATCAATTATTGGAGAATTTTCAACTTGCTAGACAAGTGATGTGAATATATTTATATTTTAGAAAAAATCTCTATTCTTCATTGATAGATTAGAGGGAGACAATTTTTAAACACTCGTATCAGTTCAAAACTTTGTTAAAAGTTATTGAGGGAAATGATTATGTTACCTGAACTGAGATTAGAGAGTAAGGAAGAAAAAAATGATGAATTTAAGCAAGAAGAGTCAAAAGAATTAAGAAGCTGAATATATAGGTCTAGAACGGAAAATCTTTTCTGTCTAGTATACAATAAAATGAGCTTATGGAAATGGATGAACTAATCCCACAAACAAAAAACTGTTAGGGCTTCTTTGTTTTTATTTTTTATTTTGGCAGAAAAAGAGTTAAGAATACCTTTTTTTTTTAAACCATCAGCATTTAAAAACAAGTGGAAATAAAGAAAATTCACATAAGTAGACTATCTTCTGACGGAGAAATAATATGAGTTAAAAGAAAAGAATAAAAGAATATTTCGTGAAGATAGGAGGAGCCAATATTGTCAAGTGTAGCAACCAGTTCACATGTGAGAAAGTAACAGAAAAACTGAACAAAATGAGAAACGTTTACTGGTTTTAGGGAAAAAAAAAAAAGAGGTCGTTGCTAACCCTGGGAGCAGCAGTTGCAGTCTGCTAGTGCGGGAAGAATACCAATTAGAATAAGTTTAGGAATGAATTAGAGGTAAATTAAGGGAGACAAAACTCAAGCAACTAATGTGAAGGAAGAAAGAAAGGCCATTAAGTAGAAGGGACAAGTCGTGTTGGCCAAGAACTCTGCACTGATGTAGGAGTTGTCAAGAATTCTGAACATGCTCCTGAGCGCTGTCAGTGCAGACTGGGGCCTGTGCTTACCACTGTTTACCAGACACACATCGGCACCTATTTTGCATTTAGAATGATACTCAAACCACAACAGCAGGCTGACTCAGCACAGTGACTCCTGCTTGATGGAGAGTCTCTCTCAAATGTGCATACAAAGTGCAGAGTTAGGCTAGAGTAATTCTTCAGTAAACACCTACATGACACAGTTAAAGGGCCGGGTATATTAATCTTGGATTTTATATCATGTTATGAAATTCAACTCAATTTCTTAGTTTTCTTGGCTGTAATTTTTTCCCCCAATGCTCATCTTATATCAATGAAAGATGATATTATATCATATTGTGTTTGAAATAATCTAATTAAGAAATTATTTTCATACGTTCTTTAGAATTAATCTTTACAGAAATGGGCAATATTTTTAATGAGAAACTAAACCAGATAGCTTTGCAAGGTGATCTCTCTATACTGAATAGGAAATCTTCATCTTTGCCTACTTTTGTACTTTATCATTATTACTACTCTTGCTACTTATGTCGTTTTCTTTACTGTCAAGTGAGGGTCATGTCCAGTTTAACATAAGAATACATAATTAACCAGCTACTAATTTATACCATAAACCTGCATATATTAGAAAATAAATAATCTTTCATTGTAGAATGAAAAGAAATTGTTAATCTCATCGAATGATTTTGATAGTAATCCTAGAAAGTAACATATGTATACTAACTGTAGTTTTATTTCACAAAGAATTTTTTTTTTTTTTGGTACCAGAGATCGAACTCATGACCTTGTGCTTGTCAGACAGGCACTTGAGCTAAATCTCCAGCCCCTCACAAAGAAAATTTGACAAATAATTCATCTCAAAAGAAAAGTCAGTTCTTACCATGAGTTAATCATTATGGACATTTTTGCACACTCATATATTTTTAGAAAGAGAATCCTTAATCAAATTAAAAAGGAAACCACAAAATTTACAAAATTGCATTCCCCTGTTTTTCTGCTTTCCGGGATGCTTAACTCATCCTTTTCTCTAGTCATAGCACAGGGGAATTGTTCTGGAATTCACCAACAACCATCAAGACCAAGGTGATACAACTGTGAATACTGCATCCCTGACGGAGATTAGCTTTTCCACTCCTTAAACTCAGCAAGACTGCCACCTATCAAAGGCCGCACCTGGGGAATCCTCATACTAAACATCTGAAGGAGAATCTAATGTGCCATTAACATCAAAGTGTCTCCCAGATTACAGTATTGGCTTTGCCTTAAACACGTTAAGTACTAACTACTTGGCTTCTTTCCAGATTCGTAGTTGCTTACTAGGCAAGCACTAAACCTTTATCATAGAAACCTAACACTTTGAAAACTGGCTTGTGTCATAAGCAGCTTATAGAGGAACTTGTTTCTGCAAAAATGTCAGTTTCTTTTCTAAAACACGTTTAATTCATGTTGAACACCAGAGTCATCAGTCATGTAAAATTTCTGATATTATACCAGATGTGATACATCAGAACAAATGTAGATCTAAAAATCTAAAATAGAGTAACCTAAAGACTTCAGTCTTCACCTGTATAATTGAGTCCCTATCCATGGCTGGTAAATGACAGTTTTGTCATTTACAATGTTTTGAAACTTCACTAAGATTTAACATTTACTATTATAGGTTTTGTCCTACACTGATTATTGTATGGAATTAGAAAATGTTTTGCTTTCAATGATGTAATATCAAGTGGCATTCAATAGTGGCCAGTTATAGACTGTATATATTAGAAAATGAAGACATTTGAAAAGAAGCCTTCCCCTTTCCACTTGGAAAATTCATTTTCCTGTTTTATCTAGATGTCGATTATTTCATTTGTTTTCCTCCTAGACACCCATAGGTGTGCACTGCTTCAACACCAGAAACCTGAGGATCTCTCTATTTGGCATTCCTTTTCACTCTCACAAAATATCAAAAAGGAAAAAAATATATGTTAAGTATTTACATTAAACTTTGTCCATGTTTTGCTTAGTTCATCACAGCAAAGTCCTTTGAGGTTAGTTGTAATTTTCCTCACGCTTATATGAAAACAAAGAAAATAAAACTCTACTCCTCCCAAGCTCCTGAAAAATAGAAGGAAAAAATCCAAGAATAATAGATAGTCAATAACAGAGTCAGGATTGAAACCAACCAACACATACTACCCTGAGAGTCTATGCATTTAAATTCTCTGCTGTGTGTGCTGCTTTTCCTTCCAAATCTGACCACATTTGAAGTGATACGTCTTCTGTTTGTGCAGCGATTTTTGAATCTTCTTATGAATTATGTCTCAATCACCAATGAATGAATAATGAGCTAATATTGATTTGTAAAATAAATACTAGCAACTTGCTTCACCTCTTTAAGCTTCAATTCCAATATTTCTCTTAGAGGGTTATGTTTGGTATTAAGTAATATAATTCGCAGTCTTATTTATTTTCAACTATAAATTCTTGTGCAAATACAAATACTACTATTACAATGTTCCCTAGGTAAAAAAAAAAATAAATTAGAATAAAACTGTCAATATAAGTTAGGCCAAGTCTAATAGAATTTCAAATGAAAAATATAAATATTCTTTAAATCACTTATCACATGTTCAGTGGGTATCAAATGCATAGCTTATTTTTTTCAGTTATTTTTAGTAATATAAAGGCATAATTTATTAACATTTAGATTATAATTACTATACATTTGATTTCCATAGTTATGGTCTTCTTTGGTTAACTAAACACTGTGGACAGTCATTCAGTCCCCTTCTAAATGTTTACGTACGTGTCAGGTTGGTAGATCAAAACCCATTGGCTAGGTGCACACACATATTAAGCCATGAATTTTGCTATATCTTTAATATATGAGAATTAACAAAAAACAAAATATTTTTATTGGCCCTTGCCTAAGGATAAGTTATTTCCTTTAGTTTAAAATTTTATTTGTGTCAGAAACATTTATCTTTTCAAATGTGTGGAAAATGGTATTTCTGTTGCTTCTTATACAACTATTTGCTCACAGGTGTGCTTTAGAAAACTTCTGTTAGTTGGAGAATCTGGTTTATAATCTCCAAAGTTTTGTAACATGTGATATCTGATTATCAAAAACACTGATGATCTTAAAACATTAGGCATAAATTTAGGTAGATTTCTTTTTCCATCTGGCTAAGCTGTTGTACCTCTTCACCTACAGGCACATCCATTACGGCTCCTGATAGTGGTGGCCCTGCTAAAAATACAGTGAAGGAGCAGTGTGCTGTTCATACTATAGCAGAAATCACCTTTCTCATTTGTCACATATATTTGGGGGAAAATGAAATAATTGAAGTAGATATTTATCATTTAAGAGTCAAGTTTCTGGAGATATCTTGTTACACATCTGAGGGAAGAAATTACTCAGAATCTTTTACTTTATCTCATAAATAGAAGACGTGAACACCATTGTCTTGTTTAGAATATCTCCTTTTGGTTTACTCCCACATAAATGCATGAAAGTACATGCTATTGTTATGTTTTCCTTTTCCTGAGAATAACAATATGTTGGCATCATCAGCTTTTGCTTTTTGATTTTCTGCTTCACAATGAGGTTTACCCATATTGGGCTCATTTTTTTCTCCCAGTGATGACTAGTTGAGTTGGAATTCATTTATATGTGCGTTGTAATTTAAGGGCCAATGATGTCTGTGAGTTAAAAGATGAATGAAATTGGAAAGGTCAAAATCTATTTGACTTCCTTTAAATGTCTGATAGCTTGTTTACTTAAATTTATTTTATTTGAAATGCCAAGACATTTGCCCTTTTTGTGTGGATTGTAGGGCTCTTCATTATTTCTGGCATCTATTCATTTCAAAACATTAAACATTGCTCAGTGCATCTTTGAGTTTATAAGAGTTAATTAAGAGGTAATGTCTAACTTCAGTACTCACAGTGTGCTAGATGGAAACAACCACTTATAAATAAGTGATAACTAAAAGTACTTTTCTATCCATTCAACACATATTTAAGTATCCATTAGGTACCAGTGAAGCTTCTAGAATATAGGAACTGTTAGAGTATTTCAGCACAACAGAGAAGCAGGAGATATCCAAGGGAGAAATTTACTGGGGGCTGAGGACACGGAGAGGAATGCCCAACTGGTGTGGCTGAGCTATTTCCTCTGCTGGGTATGGAGGGGGCGGGGGTTATATGATCCCTGACCGGAAGGAAACGGCACCTGGGGCAAGCACTGATGACGTGTAACAGGCTGATGGGAATTTCCGCCCACAGAAGAGGAAGTTGTAATCAGGACTGAAGGGGAGCGAGGGGGCAGTGGTCAGGCTAGACCACTGCCATAATGTCCAGTAATTTATATTAGTACAGAAACTTTTCAGGGACAGTTTAGTGAATCAAATCTACCAAGTCTCTGTCTTCACAGGTGCTTTCAATCTAATGTGGACCAATTCAAAGGTTTCTGATTCTAATCAGTTAGATTAATATCATCTTTTCTCATGGAAATTTGCAATGTCATTGTCAGACAAAAGTGGTGGTGTTTTGTTAACACTGTCTCCTTTTTACAAAAAGATGATTATTTTTTGTTGGTTCTATTGAAAGCTCACCTATATAAGACATGTTTTGTTTTTAAACATTGTACATTGCAACAAGTTATATATAAGCTTATATTTTACTTATGAGGCAAAATACTGTTTTCTAATATACAAATTTCTCCTTTATTGCTTTGAACAGAAAGCTTCTCCTGACCTCCTAATAGCAGCATATTCCACTCTTCTCTACTTGTAAAGTTTTTTAAAAATCTCTTTTATGATGCCTATTTTGCTTTTCACTCTGTATAGCTATGAACTTCATTATATCATTACCAGATTAATAGCTACTTACAGGAAAGAAGTCATGTAAGAGTCATTCCATTATGTCTGGGACCTAACACAAGCCATGGCTTATACTGTATAAGTATTTGCTATATTAAGTTGAGTAACTTACTGTAAATTAAGAAATTAAACCAGGACCAAAATATGCATGCAATATTCTCCATGTGTCTAATTCTCAGTTTGCATTTCAGCATAAGTAGGAATGATATATGTTTTTCTCCATGTAAGCATCCTAATGTTTCTCATATCATTACAGTATATTAGAGAACTATAATTTTTTGGTTGCTATGACTGAACTATATTCACCACAAAAAGTAGGATTAAAGAAGAGTAGGAAAGAAAAGTAGGATTAAAATGTTATTTATTATATTAATAAAAACAGTAAATTTTATGCAACATTCATAAAATTGATATGTAAAGGGATATGCATTTCTGAAGTCATTTACATTATTGCATTTTTGTGCACACAGGTCTCTATATCATTATATGCGAGACATAACTATAACATGATTAGTTATTCATTATTTATAACATTGTTATTCATTTACTTCCAACTTCTATGATCATTAATATGTAGTTTGCTCATTAATTTATAGATAATAGCAGTTAGAGTATATGAAGAAAAATTAAGAAAAGCATCAAGCTAATTATTTTCTCTTTGAAAATCTGCATACATTTCTTGATTCCTCTAGACAGAAAAAGCCATAAATTCACATTTTCTTGACAGTGGCTTTGATAATTCCTGATAGCATTCACTAGCTAGCGAAGATTGGTTTCCCTGAGGAGTTAGTCAGTTGACAGGCTGGTTTTGTTTAGTTTGACTTTGCTGATCTTAACAAGAAATAATTCTCACAGCAGTGGTGAATATGTAAGTATTATAATAACATACATCTAACTGTCACTTGCTGACTAAATTTTTTGTTGCTTTTTCTATAAATCAGTATCTTACATACATAAAAAGAAAAGAATAGTGTATGTTGGCATAAGAAATTCATTTCAGAAATGTAAATCCTTAATCCTATGTTACATGGAGAAAATGTAGAAAATAATATAACATTCACTATATAGAATGCAGGCAAGTCTTGTAAGTGTGAAATTGCTTTCAGTTCTCCTCCTCCTTCCAACAGACTTTAAATGTTTCCCTTGAGTAGTTGACAGCTCTAGAAACTGTGTGCTCAAAGACTGTCTCTTAGTTCAGGCCAAATATATCTATTCCATTGGTGTAAATATTTCTACAAAAGAATTCATTGTGCACATCTTTGACTTGAGTATAAAATGGATTTAGAAGGTATCTTAAAATTATCTGTAGTTAGGTAATGCATTCTACACTATCAGCAGTGCACTTAGATAAAATTGTAGATGGCTGACTTTTTATCTTACCATTGTTTCTATTCACACAAATTTCCCTGAGGAATATTTAATTGATTCCCTTTAGTTTAATCCTCCTTTTCTATTAGATTTCTTTTTCTTTGCCTACAGGAAAGTCAACAGATACAAGTGATGGATGTGGATATGCAGTTTCCAAAGAAAACTGGAGTTAGGTTGCTCAGAGTAGGAATCATATTTTATTCATCCTTTTTACCCCTAATATCTAATACAGTGTTTGTTACATAGTGTAATTCAATAGATACTTGTTGAAGTGAGCAAGCTGTACATTAAGGTCATGGATGCGATTCACTGAAACGACATATTATTGTACTTGAAGAAAGAGATGTAAAGAATATTTAAAAGTCAAGATTAAAAAACTTGCCAAACAAAGTTCTACTTTAATATTGAGGAAAGAAGACTCTAGTTCGTATTTCTAGCTGTGTCACTGCATAATGTACTCCCATTAGGTTAAAGTAAAACCAAAATTTTATTGTATTACTCCCTTCCTCCATCACATACACAAAATTCTATTTCCACATCAGGAGACAGAATCTCTGGTATCAGATGTACCTATTTTTGCTGTGAATCCTTCCAAATACTTATACACTGAATTACTAAACTGATGAACATGACATTCAAGAATAGACTCATGAAAGACAAGTTATGTTAGATAAAGAATCCAGGATAATATACCATAACTATAACTTTATGTAGCAAAGTACTATATTTGAAGATCTTTCTGATATATGCATTAAAACAGTAATATCTGAATCTCAGTAATAGAACTTCAGGGTGGATCCATCAAGAACATACTGAG
>RJWT010022218.1:0-17266 GCA_004365215.1 Cuniculus paca
GTGATTAAAAGTGCCATTGCTCATTGATTGGATGCCTTTAGTGCCCTTGACTGCCTGCAGACACTTAAGACTGACAAAGGCCCAGCATATACAAATGCTACTTTCCAAATATTTTATAAAACTTTTTATATTTCCCTTATCATGAGATTTCTTATAACCCTCAAGGTCAGGAAATTGTTGAACATACTCACCATGCAATCAAAATTCAATGACAAAAACAAAAAGTGGACTCCTTTTCTACAAAGTTTATACCTCATAATAGATTTCACTTGGCAGTTCATACTATTAACTTTTCAAGTTCTAATAAAAATGGAACTACAGCATCAGAAGCACAATTCAATCAGGTAAAGAAAAAAGATTATGAAGAGTCCTTTGTAAAGATCTTATACTGGACAAGGGAAGAGACCCAGTCTGCTACTTACCTGGAGTAGAAGTTGAGCTTGTGTTTTTCCAGAAAATTCCAAATGAACTATATGGGTGGCCAGAACATATTGTCTGATTGTCTCATGGACCCAGACCCAGAGAAGGAGTTGATTCCAACTCTCAAGAAACTGGTGCTCAGTGCTATGACAGTGATACCTCAGAGACCACGCCACAACCAATACACAAAGATGGGACTAGACTGTACCTGGGGATAATTAAAGGAATTGACCCAGGATGCTCAGGACATGGTAACCAAAAAATAGGACTGAAAGGTCTGAGTAGGTGACTGAGGGTATAGAAATAACTGACCTGAAATCTACGTGAAGGAAAGGGATACAAAAATTACCAGTGTTCTTAAGATAAAATAAAACAAAAAAAATTTATTATTTATAGATAAAAGATTTTATCCCTTTCAGATTCTTCTTGCAAGAGATCTCTGGTAAGTGACCTACAATAAAAACTGAATATTCTATTTATAATTATAACTTCTAAAATTGTAATTCAATTTGGTAAAAAATACATTTGAGTGCTGTCTGATTTTTGTTTGTTTGTCCAGTCAGTTAAACTGTGTACTTGTTTCTTTGTCTGTGTGTCTTATCCATCAACAGCTGTTTTGTATTTGAGCTTAACAATTTTTTTCTATTTTCTCTTTTCTTTTGCATTTTTTGATCATTCATTTACAATATAATTTGGGCTATAGATTTCAAAAGCATGCTTCTACCCAGGTTGATAACTGGTTAAAATGATGATAAAATTGGTTGTGTAAATGTATTATGACTTGAGAATCTCTCATAGTTCAAAAATAATGTGTTAAATGTTGTGATTGAGTTTTCATAAGTCATCAAAAATTGTTAAAATACTAAACAAAAATCTCTAACATTTACATAAACTTGATACATGGTTGAGCAGCTTCTTTCCTCCCATCTTGAGAGAGGACTCCACTTGACCTCTGCTTTTGTCTCTATTTTCCCATCCTCTTACCATCCTTCCCACTGGGAACATCAAGTGCTGTGCTGGTACACTGCAAATAGTCCATTTTGAAATATTTATGTTTCTTGGCTTATCTGTTCAACTATATTCTGGAAGATGTAATTTCCTGTTTTGGCTAAAAATAAATAGCACTCCCCACAACCATATATTTATATATTTTGAGCTTTTCCGTGCCATGCAGTAGTTAGCACATGATCATATGAAAGATTGAACTTTCCCACAAATACAAGCATATTCCAGAGATCTTGTAGGTTATGTTACAGACCACTACAATAAAGCAAATACTGCAATGAAGTGAACCACATGAATATTTTGTGCAAATAAAAGTTACATTTACACTACTATAGTTTAATTGTACAACAGTATTAAACCTTAAAAAATAATGCCTTAATTAACAAATGCTTACCTGTTAAAAACATCATAAGACCATCTGAGCTGCTGAAAAAATGGCACCAATAGACTTGGTTTACATGGGGTTGTCACAGTCATTTGTTTCTTAAACATTATAGTATTGTGAAGTGTAATAAAATGACTAATGTGTGTGCATATATGGCACACAGCAAAATTTATCTTCTTTTTTTAATACATCTCTCTATGTATTACCCTAATCATCTCATCATTTTAAAAGAACATTTTACTCACTTTTTCACTAATTCTACCTTTGTCTTATACTTTATCATATAGGATTTTTGTCCTTTATTTTGACCTCAGATATGTTGTATATTTGGCAAATATAAATTGCATTTATTTTGAGTGTACAGCATGAACTTTTTGTTAGATATATATATATTGCAAAGTGATTTTTGGAAATGGTAGAGTTTCATTCATTATCTACGTATGGATAGCACAGTATAGTGTAGATATAACCATACTTTTAATTCAGTCATCTATGCATACACACTTAGATTGATTCCATTCTTTGCCTATTGTAAGTAATGTTGTAATGAAGTCAGATATCTCTTCGACATGCAGGTTTTATTTCCATTGTTAATATACCTAGAGACAGAATTGCTGGGTTAAATGGTAGTTCTATTTTCAAACCCGCATTGAGTTTTTCAAAACGGCTATACAATTTTATGTTTCCACCAACAATATACACAGGATCTATTTCTTCCATATCCTTACCAAGCTTGTCATTTGTGATTTTTTTGGTAAGTCATCCTAACAGATGTGTAGTGATATTTCATTGTAATTTGACTTGCTTTTCCTTGATGAGTGGCAGTATTGAGTATTGAGTTCTTTTTCTTAAGCAAGTTAAGGGTTTTGTATCTTCTTATGAGAAGTACCAAGTTTTTAGTCTATTTTTAAACCTGATTTGCTTTTAACTGTAGAGTTGTTTGAATTCTTTATTCTTTTCAGATATTAATCACTTGTTGAGTACATGGTTTTCAAATACCTTATCCTTTGCCATAGATTTTTTTTAATCTTTTAGTGTTTCCTTGTTGTACAATAAATTTTTGTTTTAATAGAGTCTAAGTTATCTATTTTCACTTTTGATTCTTATGCTTTTGGCATCATATCCAAAAATAATCACCTAGAACAAGATCAAAAGATTTTTCTGTATGTTTTCCTCCAGTAATTTTGTTTTCAAGTCTTCCATTTAGTTCTTTATTTATTTTGAATTTTCATTTGCTTGGGGTTTTTTTGAGACAAGCTGGCCAGGCTGGCCTCAAACTCAAGAGTGCTCCTCCTGCCTCAGTCTTCCAAAGGGAATTAGAAAAAATTATTTTTAAAAGTAGTATTACATTAAAGTGATTAGACAAACACTTTCTTTGCTTACATTCCTGTTGATAAAATCAAGTTGTCCTACTTGGATTTAGATTGTTCAAAAGATCCTAAAGAATACTTACACAAACCATTTTTTAAAGTGGTTTTCTGTATGCTGCCAGTGTCTCTCCCCGATAAGGTAAATGTTATCATTTTCAGTATTAAAAAGTGACTTCCTACTGAATTTTCTCTAATTCCTCTTTTGAGATATCTTTCTGTAGTCCTTCTTAGACTGAATAATTAAAAACTGATGAGTACTTTGTCATGCCATTTTTTTCTTTTTCAGAATTATTCTTAGTATCTACCAATCAAAAAACATTTTAGAAACTCATTGAACCATATAGCTTTGATTTCTGCAAATTTCTGTATGCATGTTTTCTTTCATAATAGGTGAGTTAAAAGATACAAAAATTTATTTGAAAAATCATTGCTTCTTTCATTCTGGCTATCTCATACACTCTTATGAAATTATTGTTTTTCATATGACCTGCATAATTACATTAGATTCATTAACTACTTATGAATGAAAGGATTTATTACAAGTGTTCATACTTCATTGTTGCAACAGAAGACCTAGGAATGCCAGTTTCAAGAAAGAAAGGTTTTAGTATGGTTCATGATTTCAGAGATCTCAGTCTATGGTCAATGGGTTATATTTCTGTGGGTCTGAGATGTGGCTGAACATCATGGTGAAAGGGTGTGGTAGAACAAAGCTGCTTACCTCATGGCATCGCAGAAGGAGAGACAGGGGCAAAATCAGGTTGGAAGTGCATAGCTGGGGACCAAATATAGTCTCCAAGATCATGTCCCCATGATTCCCTCCAAATAGGCCCCATCTTGCAAGTTTCCATTAAATCTCAATAATGTCATCAATTTATGATTTCCTAATGATTGAAGATGGGACCAACGTGATGCAGTCACCTTCCAACAGACCAACCTATGAACACATGAGACTTTAGGGGAAGTTTTAAATCTAAGCCATAACACTACCAACAGTCCAAATCTGCAAGAAAAGTTTTAAAAAATATTTAATTACATATTAGATGTATTAATATAAACAGTGATAAACTTAATTCAAATTAAATAATTTTTTTGAGATGGGGTTTTCCTATGCAGTTGTGGCTGGACTTGAATTCACTATAAAACCCAGACTGGCTTTGAACTCACTGAAATTTGCTTGCTTCAGCTTCCCCAGTACTGGAATTACAGGTGTACCAACACACCTAGCCGATCAAAAAATTCTTAAATCAAATCTCAAGAATCTTATGTATTAAATTTCGCAAATATATACGTTTAAAAACTAGAAAAGTCTATTTAACCAAGTCACAGAACTGCTTATTCTCTGAAGTTTGTAAGAGAAGTTCAAGCTAACAAGGGATCCACTTCAGTTGCTCCACAGGACTCTGGGAATAAGAGTAACCTTTACATGTGTTCTTAATTCAGTGGATGTTTGATGGTTTCAACATGTAAAAAAATCTTGAATTAGAATGAGATAGAATTATTCTTAAGTAGTTCAAAGAACTGTAATCAAATTATCTTCAACATATTAATGGTTCTTCCAAGTTTAATTTTACCTGCAATTATAATTGATTTTACAAGTTTTCCCAATTCCCCACTGATGTAATTGCCATCTGGAGATGCCACATATACTGACAGCATTAGCTCGGTGTTAAATAAGTATTTAGAAAATGTGCAGAACTGAAATATTTCCTAGGTTAAAATATACACTAAATATAAAGAATAACTTTCAATACTGTAGTCATCTATTCAACTAGAGGGAAATATATTCTAATATTTAGTATAATTCTACTAATAACTATTTTCATAATCTTAATTCTAATAGGCCACCTACATTTGTAAATTATAACTGCAATAATTTTTGTTGAACTAAACTAGTAATTTTCTATACTAAATTTTGGGAGTATGATATAAATTTTGTCATTCTGACATTTATATATTTTTGAACAATAATACTTGTTATATGCTTACTTGCTTTTATGCATTCTACATAGAAAGCTTGGATTAGTAATAAGCAACACATTTCAACTTTAAAGAAGTTTTGAAGGAAAAAGTCATGGAGTCAGATAAAATTACCAGATAGTCATTAGTAAACTATCTTTTTTTACTGATCAGTTTTACCTTTAGGTTTGATAAGTTACCACGAATGTTAAATTTGAGTGGAACAGGACAGTTATATTTTCAAAAGACTCATTTTAAAAAGATTTCTACATAGTAAAATGTCACTAGAGACTTGTGTTTGAATTCTTTGTGAATATTTGATTAACATGGGGCTGCACTAAAGATCATGGAAGAAAAATCATACTCAAAACAACTATCTACTATAGATTAGATCCCTGTTTAGATAATTTCCTATGAAAATAACTACTAGGGTAAATCTTAAAAGCCATGGCAAAGTGCTTTTCATAAATTTTCACTAACATATAAATCAAAGGATGCACATTGACAATAAAGTGAATAAAAGTCATGAATTTCATGAATCTCATGGTTAATCAATAGGGATGAATATAAAATAATCTAAATGTGTAATTGTGTACTATATTAGAAAGTTATAAGTGATGTGGAGTAAAAAGGTGTTTGAAATAGGATAAAGACTATGGTGGCATGGTTGCAAATACAAATTAATTCATCAAAAGGTAACATTCGACAAATAACTCATGTTAAAGGAACAAGAGATGCTAATTTCCAGAGAAAAGCATCCTAATCAAAAGAGCCAAATTCTGCACTTCTACTCAAGATGAGTGCCTGGAGAATTCAGGTTATAGTGAGGAGGCCAGTGGGAATGGAGTGGAGCTAGGAAGATCAGTCAGAGCTTTCCTATTGTAGAAACTGAAAGAATTTCAATGAAAAGAACCTTCTCAATCATTTACTATAATGAAAAGGTAAATATACAGTTATGAAAAGAGAGTGATCGAATCTATATACTAAAAAAATTACAGTTGTGTGAAGACCACGTAGGGAAACAATAATGATAACAGAGATTAATTACAATTAGATCAAGGTGAGAGATAATGAATTACAACAGTAAAAATGAAAAGCACTGTAAAACAATTCACAACCGTTTTGAGGGAGAGTCAAGAGGATTTTTGAATTGATTTCATTTGCAGTATGATACCAAAGGAATAATCATGAACTCCTCATGATTAATGAAATAGTTATGTGCTGCAAACATCTACTAATAAAAATTAAAATTTTAAAAGGTGCAATTCCAGGACACTATGTATGGAATCCTCTGCTTACAAAATTAACCATATGTATACTAACTACACAAAGACACTTTCTCATTAACTTAAGCCTAATAGATTTTGGCATTCTCATAAATTTTATGTAGCTTTTTCTCATAATTAATCAATAATTTTTTCTAGTTGGCAAGTTCAATGAACCCAAAGGTCCATGTGTTGCAATCATGGTTCCCATGTTGCCATCATACCTCAGATATCTAGAATTGTTGCTTGCAAAACTGAACACATATATAGACTGAGCAATTTCACTCCCTGCTCCAGCACCTCAGGATATATCTTCTCCATTTAAAAACTTGATTATTTTATATATTCATATAAGAAGACTCATTCACTGTTTAAATTTTTGTTACTGATTTATTTTACTTCACAGAACACCTCAAGGTTCACTCACATTGTAAAATATGACAAGATTTCACTTCTTTTTAAGTTGAATTATGTCTATGTAACATAGTTTATTTATCCCTTTATTCATGGACAGTTGAATTGTTTCACATCTTGGCTGTTGTAAATAATGCTGTAATGAGTATATCTTATAGACCAAGTTTAAATTATTTTGAATATAAGCTGAAAAAAAGCATAAAAATGAAGTAAAACTTTCTCTCCTACAGTCACCAATTTAACAACTGTATTGTAGTAAGCAAAACAACAGTATTCCTAAATCTTCAAAAAATGTAGGTACTAGCAACATGGAGAGAGTTCTTTGTCTGGTGAATTCCATATTCATATTCCAAACTAATGAAATAATTCTTTGTTATGACTCTCATTATTTTTATGGGTTAACAGTATAACTACGTGTTATATTTTAGTTGCGTTTTCTCTATATTACTTCTTTTTTTTTTAGTAACATTTGAAAGTAAGACTCCCTATTTGTAATGCACACAGGATCTCTAATTATCACATTAAATAGCTATAAGTTATAGATTAAGTATATGGCTGCTACCTCTACCCTTCTTCTAACATCCGGTAAAAAGTACAATATTTTGTTCAATTTTAAATTTATCTCCAATATAATACTATATGACACAGAGCAGGTTCTAATAAAGGATCAGAAATTAATTCATCAGCTGATACACCATCTGGAGAAAAATTTATCCTTCTGCGTACTTACTTTAAAATAAAAAGACAATATTTCATAGATTGATCTCACTGCTTAACAAAGTAGAGGAAACACAACATATACAATAATTTAGTCTGAGACATATTATTGAATTTGACTATATACAGATTTTATTGTCTTAAATTTTTCCTTTAAATTTTTATTTCCTCTTTAGAGTTATTTATATGATTATGTATAGTGCTTTGATCTAACCTCAAAAATATTCTATGGATCTGATGTCTCCTAATGATTTAATTTCCTGATGATTGAGTGTCAGACAAGAATCACTACCCAGTAGAAACCTGTAGAGATGTTCATGCATTCTGTTTCCCACAAGGAGACAACCAACAAGTGGCACAAAATCTTATGTACCATATCTCTTGTACTGATATCGTTATTTCTTCCTTTTTCTATGACCCCAACAAAATTATTTTTTCATGAAAGAGCTAAACAGATTGGGCACTAAACAAGAGTGACAAGAATTTGACAAGTTCTGACTGATCTAGGATTAAAACTCAGGCTTGCAGCCAGGTGTGTTGGCACTCCTGTAATCCCAGCACTCGGGAGGCTGAGGTAGGAGGATTGTCCCAAGTTTGAGACCAGCCTGGGCTACAAAGTGAACCGAAGGCCAGCCTGAACTGCATAGCAAAACCCTGTCTCAACAACAAAAACAAAAACAAAAAAAACTCAGTCTTGTTCCATCAATGTCTGTGATCATCTTTCCTTTCCCTACACAGTGTACAGTTTCTTATAAGAAGAAAACATCTGCATCAAGTGATAAAATGCAGTAAAATGTTTTATGTATTACCCTGTGAATGCAATCAGAGTGTGAGGTCAAGACAGTATACCTATATTTGGTGCATCTGGCAGCTTTAATTTATTTAGTGTGGATGGAGCAATGATTGTTAGTAGATGATAAAGTGACTGCTGTGATACTAATCTTTAAGGATATTGGAGTTATTCATAAATGAAAATAAGGTAAATACTGTAAATTACTTAACATTATAGTTAAAATATAATTACCACTCTGTTACTGCAATCTATGACTACGGTAATTTTCAATTTTCATTTTTCATTTTTAGTATGATAACTATAGATGTTATTTTTTCTTATATTTACAATCATTGTTAAATGCTCTTTAAAAAATAACACACACACACACACACACACACGCACACACATGAATTGTTTATTTCTCTTCTACTGGCCAGACTGCTAACTAAACACTGAGAAGCTTTCGCAGGCTTTCCTTTAGGAATGAATATCATAACATACTGGCACTTGACTTACACTTAAAAAAAATTTGGATCCAAGCCATTTAATAGTGAACAAGGTTAAACATCACACATTGAGTGGGTAGTTTTATCTATTTATTTCCCTGAGAAATAAAACTCTTTTAAATCTGTTTAAAATTATTTTGCTGTACCTCAGATTTTGAAGCAATATTACAAAAGGCATAGGCATTGAAGTCAATATGGATCACTCATAATAAGTTTTGATTCTGGAGGCAGGGACATGAGAGATTTTTTAATTTAAATTCTGACATTAAAGGTAGTGAGTGCTTTTATTTGCGATTTCATATGGCTTCACTGAAAAATAAAAATGAATGCTACTCCATCATTTTGGCAGACACTTTAATGCCAGTCATTTAGCTATCTTCCTGAAATGAAATGCTGCCTGACCTTTACTCTTTCCACCAAAAATAAATTGTAAAAGCCCAACAAAATGTAATTTTCTGGCTTTACAATAGGGGAAAAGAGAGAAAAAAAGACTAAGAGTAGAAAATGCAGTAGAATAAAGTAGTATAGGTAAGAGAGTGTTTTCAGATATATCTGAGAAAAGACTATTTTTGACTAACAGCATATTTTGTGGTAAAATCTCAGAGTTTCATATTTTATAAACAGATGCTAGTTTTTTTCCAGAGAAAATCGGAAAGGAACACAGAAAATACTCATTTTACCAAAGATATCCTGCCCATAAGGGTGATGAGCCTATTATTCCACAGCATTTCAGTACCATTTCTTATTGGTTTAAACATATGGGACCTATAGGTTTTAATACATGCATATCCTGTCTAAGTTCCAGGGGTTCAATTTCTAGCACGCACACACACACACACACACACACACACACACAAATGAATAAAAATCTTTAAAAAGTATTTGTCATAAAGTTATTTCACTTCTGAAGTTAAAAATAATGTACATAGTTTATTATAGAGACACGATTTCTAGAAACAATGATAAAATTCTGCTTCAAAATATTACTGAGGAGTCAAATAAAATCATCTAAAGTATTTTATAACTTTGGCTTAGAATTCCTGTATATACATGTGTGTGTATATATATATATATATATATATATTAGATGGTTTGAATGATTGGTAAAACAGTTTAATTTTTTCTTTTTCGTCATACTGATTCCACTTATTCAATTTAAACCAGGGTACACTGGCAAAATTTTTTGTGAAGAAAACATTTTTCACTGAAGTCGTTGCGTTTTCATTAAGTAAAATATTTTTAAGTGCCAATGCATTAATTCTTCTTTAAAGTAAATTAGTCATTCCTCTGAAATAAGAATTAAAAATTAGGAATGATTTCATTTCCAGTTATACCAATGCTAAACTCTGATAATTTCTAAATAGGGAAAACTTAATTTGTGTATGTATTTTGGGCTGATTTTTGAAATGGATACTATGATTGCAACAACTAAAAATTGACTCTTAAAAATGAAAATTCTTAACACATATTCCTATATTTACATGTGGTCTTAGCATTGTAAGTAGATCTAAGTGTATTTTTTCACATTTGGAGAGAGAGTCTGACACCTCGAGAAATCTAAGTTATTGAAAGGAAAATATTTGGGTTAAGAATACCAGTGAGGGACGAGCGTGGTGGCACATACCCGAGACCCCAGGATGCCGGAGGCTAAGGCAAAGAGATCACTAGAAATCTGAGGCCAACCTGAACTACGTAGTGGGCTCAACATCGGCCTAGACTACATATTAAAAACTTTTCCCAAAACATACAATATTAATGAGACTGATTTTTGTGCCAATTTTCTGTGAAAAATCTTGAAAAACAAGTCACTAAGTTATTTCTATTTACTTTATAATATTCTAGTGAGAAGTCAGAGGCAGATATTAGCCATTTATTACAGATGAAAGGTCTGAAACAAAGTTCAGTACTGATTTGTTTGGTATTTCTATATCAATTAGACTTCCATTAATGATAGTTTTGGTTTTTAACAGACTCATCTCCTTCCTGGTAGCAATGGCAAAGTCCGGAAAAATACAGAATCCGAGTTTTGATAGCAGAATGGTAAGAGACCAGAAGCAAGCAAACAAGGAAATAAATATACCCCTTTCAGAAGGAAGCATACAGCATTAGATGCACCTTCATCAGGACATTTCTTTGAGTGTGCTTAGCACACAACCTGGAGTAACAAATAGGGTTTTAAGCAGAATACCCTGGTTTTGTTGGTGTACAGAATCAGAAGTGAGTTTGGAGTTGCCAGAATCACTTGAAGAAATAAGGGAATCCCAAGAGGAGGAAACCACACACACACACACACACACACACACACACACACACACACACACACGAGAAACTCCAAAACAATGAAATCACTTTTATTTATCCATTTAAGGACGAGTAAAGACCCGAAACAGGAAACCAAGGTGAGGAGATCCAAAGAGTTAAGAAGATACTTTAACCACCCGTCTACCACAAGAAACACTTTGAAATTAAAGTACTAACAAGCTAAAAGGCTTTGGTAACAATTTAAGACTTTTTACAGAAGCACTGAAAGAGCTGCAATTTAGAAATCAAAACTATGTCCCAGGATGAGTATCCACAAACAATTAATTGTTTGTACAAAGTAAACCTGAGGGTCTGCTAAACTACCTGCTAGAATGAGCAGAACACCCTCTTGAGGAAAACAGCAAACTGACTCATTCTCTATTACATACTAATTTTAAAACAGTAAAAACGGAGTTTTTTAGATGTGCATAAAACAGGAAAATATGATTTACAGTTAAAAGGGTAGTTCAATACAAATAGAAAAAAAGGAAACACAACTACAGAACTCAGCAGAAAAATTATTAAATTAATTATAAGTATTATAAAGAATATATTACTGATCATTGAAAAACTAAGAAATTAATAGATTGGCAAAAGAGAACCAAAAGAAAATCTTAAAATTTGAAAAACTAAATGTGAAATAATACAGATTTGAATAATGAGCAGAAGAGAATGTCAATGAATTTGAATACATAGAAATCATCCAAATTGACTTATTTATAAAAAAAAAACTGCTAATACATAACCAAAATGAATCTCAAAAACTTTTGGAATTGTAGTTACATAAATGTAATAATTTATCAAATTCATAACATTAATGGGTTGTGGGAACTCCTTATAGAGACATTCTAGGTTCTTTTTGTCCCCAACAAAGCAGTAGACAAAACAAACAAAAGGTAGCAAAGTTTTACATTTATTGAAGGTATGTGAAGAAATGGTCTTGAGAAAGAAAATTTGCTACTTTTCAAATTCAGTTTCCTAATATGTAAGGATTATTTTAAACTGCATGTATATTCTATTTAATATATAAATACATGACATATCTTATACATTTCATTTTGTTTGGTTTGGTTTGGTTTTCTTTGTTTGTTTGTTTGTTTGTTTTGAGACAGAGTGCAGCCTGGCCTTGAACTTCTGGCATTCCTCCTGCCTCAGCCTCCCAAATAGTGGAATTGCTGGTATGTACCACCATGCATGGCTTTGAAGTGCCTTGTTCTTGTCTATCAATCATTGTTACTATAGCTTATAGTTTTATGATACCAAGAATATCAAGGAATGAAGTCATGAATCAAAGGAGGAGGTTAGGAGGGTTTTATCAAAAATAAGAAGAAAAAGATCTAGTTCTGGGATTCTAGGGAGGGTCTTTTTTTTTTAAGTTTATTGGCACATTTTAAATATGCATTGTGATTGCTTTCGTCATATGAACTTTGTACCTGTACACAACTTACCTTAATTCCTTTTTTCCCTATTCTCTTACCCTCCATTCAACCCCTCTTCCTCTACTTATTTACAGAAGATTTGTTTCCATTTTTCCTTCTTTTCTCTTTCTCTCCCTTTTTTTTTATTTTTTGTTTTTTGAGGGGTCTTGAGTGAGTGGCCTCCAACCCTGCAGTACAGAGCTAATTATGGGTAAGTAAAACACAAGAACTGTTCAGTTGTTTAGTGGCCACTTATCACAAGTGGCTCTGTGGATTTAAAATGTTCAGTTGCAACTCAGACACTCTAACCCAGTTCCTCCGCTGGCAAGGTTTAAAAGAAACTGGGATATTAGAGAAAACCGGTTACTTTGCATTTTAAACTCCTCAGAACTCAGGAGCTTAGCAGGGAGTCGCTGCACCTCCCTTTTGAAGGGAGCGGGCTACCTCCCATGTTGCTGAAGGAGTTCATTCCTAGTTCCTGTCTATTCTTGTTTTAATTTTGCCAGTATGGCATGTCTTAGTTCCCTTTCTCATTGCAGAAATGAAATACCCCATACTCAAAGTTAAGGCTGGAAAGGTTTCAGTCCATGATCTGCTGGCTCCAAGACAGGATATCACAAGGCAGAGGGGCAATAGTTCATGGCGACAGAAGACAGCAAAAGTGACAAGAGAGAGTGAGACAAGCCTCTCTCTGTCCCTTATATTGTATCCAGTCTACTGGGATTAGAATGGTGCCAATCCAATTCATGAAGTGATACAACGATCACCTACTCTTAATCCCAGCATTTCACTAGGAATCAATCAGACACTCTAGAATCAGTCACATCTGAAAAATCCCTATGACCTCATGAGGCTTTGGGGGGACATCTAGATGCAAACCATAACAGCTGGTCACCCAACTCTGTCTCAAGCCTTTCCTTAGCAAGCTTCCTTACTTATAAACTAACTGTATAAACTATTCCTTACATAATCTCTAAAAGAAGTAAAAACTTAATAATATGAGAAAATAGATTTCACTTGGGATAATGGATCAGGTGTACAAAACAACCTTCAAATGTCGATGTAGTTGTTTTCAAAGCTACTGAGTATTTGAGTTTGCACTTTTCCACTTCCCTGCAAAATAGGTTTATTTTCAGTTAAAAGACTTATGTCTATAATCTCACCACAAAAAACAAAATCACTTTGTTCTATTTAACTCTCCCTAGGGGGCTTTTGATACTGCTTTTTACAGGTAGCAGGGTTCATCCTCTACCAAAAATATAGATAACCATATTTGTCTCAACCATTGTCATAAAAGGTTTCCATGGACACAGAAAATATTTTTCTGTTTTTTTTTTCAGTCATCCATAAATTGCCACTAGAAAACTAGAAGATTGGGTCCAGTAAAAATTTAGGAAGCTTTTACAGTTTTCAGTTGTATCATTTTATTTTTATATTCTTTCCATTTACTAATGTAGAGAGTCTTAGTACTATTTGTTCCCTTTTGCATTTCAGCTTTTGATTTTAGATATGATCTTGAAACTTTCAATACTCCCATCTGCTCCATTTTTTCTGAATTTTCAGATATTTATAATGCAGAATTGTGTTGCACAAAGTCTTTGAGAAAATGATCATATTCAAAATGCCTTTCTTCAGTGATTCTAAAGTGGTGATGTATTACTGTGTGAAATCTATAATATAGTTAGACTATATCCTAATTCTGTTTCTTCATATCCTTAATTATCAATGCATATAGCTACTATAATTTTCAACTAATTATCCATCTGTTCACTTCTATTTAGCTCTTCTTTTGCTTAAGCCTCTATTCATCACTTAATTGACCCATGTCTTTTTATATTCAGCGACTTTGAAAATCCTTAGATGTCTCTATGCTAATGTATGTTCAGATTAGACCAGTAGGAAGAGCCAATGCCCAAATACCATTTATTGTGCTTAGTGTGTGATTCTTTGTCAGTGGCTGTAGTGGCAGTCATTTAAACTTTCTAATTGGTAAATCCTGTTAGTTCCTGAGAATGTGGTGATAAGAAAACAAAAATAAAATTGGTATAGTCTTGGAGTTTAGCTTGATTAACGGAGAGGTTCATTAATCAAGGAGTTATGTTAATCAATGATGAGAAAATACTCTCCGAGAAGTTGACTAACGGGAAGTTGGAGTAATTCCCTGGAAGAAGTGAAGATCTGAAGAGTTAGAATTAACTAGGTGAGAATGCATTTAGAAAAGCTTGCTTATAGAGAGAACAATATTAACAAAAGCCCTAGGGTTGAAAAGATAATTGGAGTAAGCTAATTTAGCCTGAAAGTTATTCATGAATCACATTATTTGGAAGATTGTTCTCTGTATTAAATACATACTGTTTCTTCTAAGTGAAATAGGATGTTTATAAAGAATTCTGAAGAACATCAAACGCAAACTTCCTTCCAGTTTAAGATAAACAAAAAACTCAGTTTAATAAGATACATTCTATCTACAATCAAATGTGTGTTTTTTACTTTATCAGTAATGTATGTTTTTAAAATGTCAAGTTTGAAGAGATTTAAAAAAGATTAAATCTGTTTTGACCACCATAATCAAGATAAGTGATCATCTCAAAACCTTTCCTTCCTTCCTTCCCCTGTGTAATGAACAGTGGTGGATTAACTAATGGTCAACTAGTAACACCCAGCTGAACGGAATCAGTGTGGTGCTGGGTATGGAAGGCCCACCTGAGGATTGCTGCCGACAGCTAAAAAAGAGAGCTGGAAGGTAAGATGTTGTGCTGTTGATTCTCCTAGAAAACTTGTTATGCTAGTTTTCCTGATATAAACTCAGTTGTTCTCACCATCAGAGGAGCTCCAGTCCTCACTGTCACTGAGTATGGCCTGAATTCTCTTTGGAGGAGCTCTGGTCCTAACTTTGAATGTTGCTTCCTGGCTCCAGTGCAGATCCCTTGGCCTGTTGGCACAGATCCTTCATCTTGCTGATTCTTCCAGCACTTTCTTTCTAGCTTCCACCACTGACCTTTGTTCTTTTCCAGTGTAAATCCTTGTTAAAGACTTGCATGAGACATTGTTGTGGTCTCTAGATCTCCAGCTGGACTGGTGGATGATATTGCTATGGGCCATAGGTCTTCAACTGGACTAGTGCAGAAAATTGCTATGGGGTCTAGGCCCTCAGTTAGATTCTACAACATTAGTCTTTTTTTTTTATTTTAAACAGACTAGAACAAAACAAAACAAAACAAAGCAGAACAAAACAAAGCAAAAGAAAACAGAATAGAGTCAAACATAATATAGCATTTCAAAACAGAACACTGCAAGCTATACAGGTTTTCAAAACATAACAACAGGAGATTAACAATGGTTACCCTAGTGTCTCTTCCCTTCTTCAAAATGGTTGTTCATACATTTACAGACAATAAACTCAAATAAAGCAAAGTAATATAAAACCAGATAAAACAAAAGAGCATTACAGGCCTTCAATTCGGACAACAAGAAACCAGCAATGGCTACCGTAGTGTCTCATTTTTCAAAAGAGCTTTTCCTATCTTCTCACATATTGCCTTCAAATAGTAGGAAAGGGACTTAAACCAATCAAATCAAAGAATAAAAGCACCATTGGATTTCAGAACCATTTCTCCGTATTTATCAGAAATTTTGTATCTTACTGAGTCTTTCAGTTTCTTACACTAGGGAGACAATGCGGTATTTACACATGTGTGTTTGGTTTATTTCACTTATGAGTATGGTCTCAGGTCTCATCTATTTACCTATAAAAGCCTCAATGTGATCATTTTTTATAGATGAATACTACTCCATTGTATAAAAGTACCACATCTTCTTTATCCATTCCTCGATTGATGGGCATTTGGGTTGTTTCCAAGATTTGGCTAGTCTTTAACATGGGGACAGATCTCCCACTCTTTTTCGTATTTGACGATTTGGGTGAATATTATCAAATAATTTTATAAATTATGTCATTTCTATTAAATCTTTTCCCTTGTAAACCCTGTCTGAACATTAACTCTTATCCTATTGCAATCAGGAAACTGCTCCTTACTGTTATAAATTAGACTTCATATTTTGAGATTTTCATGTATTATTTTCAATGTAACTTTTTTTCATTTAGCATATTTCTGGAATCCAGCCACTTGGAATATCAAGAATCTATAGCCTTTTAAAATTTCTGATTAGTTTTTTATTGTATGAATAAAATGTAATTTGTCTATCAATTCACTTGCTGCAGACATTTCAGTTGTTCACAGTTCAGAGATATTATGAAAAAAATCCCTTGTATATGTATATTTATGTTCAAATATATTTATACTTACATTTGCATTTACTTTTGATCCAGTCCTCAAAGTGAAAATGGCTCAACTCTTCTTGTGTTACTCTATTTGTAAAATCCTAACCTTGATTATGCTTTTACAGTAAAATGGGATATCATCCAAACTCTAAAATTCTCAATATAAGTTCACTTTACTTAGAAGAAAATCTATCTTCTTCATTCACCTTATACCCATGCATGCCTTACTGCCAACTGCATTCATTCTCAGTCCTCTCATGTTCCCTTTGTCCACTATGCTTTCATGCCACCGCATCATCTTCCTTTTAATAGGAAATATTTTATATTCAGAATCTTTGTGCATAGTGACCCACTTCTATGAATGTTTTAAATCCTGCTGTTGTATGACTAACCTTTTTTTTTCTTTCACAACTTTCCTTAAAACTCTTTGTCTAAGGATTTTTTTCTTC
>RJWT010022219.1:0-17268 GCA_004365215.1 Cuniculus paca
ATCAGGAGAGAGAGCTGCACCTGACCTCTGCTCTCATCTCTTTTATCTTCCCATTCTCTCACAATCCTTCTCCCTGGGAATGTCTACACCTGCACTGGTATGCAGAATACAAGAATCACATTAATTCAAAAAGAAATTCATAGACTGAAAGTCAAAGGATGAAAAATGATACTCCATGAAATAGGAATCCAGAAAAAAGCATGGGTAGCTGTTCTATTTGCAGACAAATGGATTTCAAGCCTGACTGATTCAGAGACACAAAGAATGTTACTACATCCTTGTAAAGGGAAAAAACCATGAGGAAGATATAACATTCATAAATACATTTGCACCAAATGCCAGCAAACCCAACTATATAAAACTAACATTAATAGACATGAAAAATCAAATAAGCAACAATACAATAATGGGGGACCTCAATACCCAACTGTCACAAGTAGACAAATCAACTAGACCAAAAATCAACAATGAAATATTAGGACTGAACCAAACTTTTGAACAAAAGGACTTAGTAGATGTTTACAGAGCGTTTCACTCCACAACATCAGAATACACATTTTTCTCAGCTGCACAGTGGATGTTCTCCAAAATAGATCACATACCAGCTCATAGAATATGTTTAAGTAAATGCAAAAAACCTGAAATTATTCCATGCATAGTACAGGTTATGGTTCCATGAAATTGGAAATCAATGGCAAGAGAAACTACAAAAAGTTCATACATACATAGAAATTAAACAACACCCTCCTGCACAACCAATGGGTCACAGATGAAATTTAAAAAGAAATTAGACAGTTTCTAAATTAAACTGCAATGCCAATATAAGATACCATAACTTATTGGATGCAATGAAGGCAGTCCTACAAGGGAAATTTGTAGCAATGAATACCCTTATCAGGAAAAGAGTGAACTCAAATAAACGACCCAACATTGAACCTGAAGCTTCTAAAAAATAAGAGCAAGCCAAGCCTAAAGCTCATATAAGGGAGGAAATTGTAAAGATCAGAGCAGAAATGAATGCAATGGAGACAAAAAAAAAGAATCAACGAATTGAAGACTTGATTCTTTGAAAGATTAAATAAAATTACAAATCCTTGGCTAACCTTATCAAAAAAGGAAATCAAAGATTCAAATTCATGCAATTAGGAATGCAAAGAGTGAAATCACAACAGATTCTGCAGAAATCTAGCAGATCATCAACACTTACTTCAAGAACCTGTATTCTAATAAGATGGAAAACAGTACAAATGGACAGATTCCTAGATAAGTATGAATTTTCAAAGCTGAATCAAGAAGATATAAACACTCTAAAAAAACCAATATTAGTCAGTGAAATTGAAGATGTAATTTAAAACCTACCAACAAAGAAAAGCCAGAGCCCTGGTGGATTCACTGCTGAATTCTACAAGAAATTTAAAGAAGACTTAACACCACTTCTTCTCAGACTCTTAATGAAATTAAAACAGAAGCAGTAATCCCAAATTCATTCCTGGAAGCAAGCATTACCCTGATACCAAAGCCAGAGAATGACCCAATGAAGAAAGAGAACTGCATGCTAAACTCCCTAATGAACATAGATGCAGCCGGGCGTGGTGGCTCACACCTGTAATCCCAGCACTCAGGAGGCTGAGACAGGCGGATCGTTGTGAATTCGAGACCAGCCTGGGCTACAAAGTGAGCTCAAGGCCAGCCTGAATGGCATAGTGAGACCCTGTCTCAAAAACACCAGGGCTGGGGATCTAGCTCAGTGGTCTAAGCACCTGCCCGGCAAGCGTAAGGTCGTGAGTTCAATCCCTGGTGCCGCAAAAAAAAAAAAAAAAAAAAAACATAGATGCAAAAATCCTCAATAAGATACCGGCAAACAGAATGCAGCAAATCATCAAGAAGATTATATACCATGACCAAGTAGGATTCATCCCAGGGATTCAGGGATGGCTCAACACATGCAAATCAACAAACGCAATGCACCATATTAACAGAGTCAAGGACAAAAATCATATGATCATCTCAGTAGATGCTGAAAAATCATTTGATGAAGTCCAACACACATTCATGATAAAAAAAAAGAAAGCATACAGAAAACTGGAATACATGGTCTTTATTTTAATCTGATAAAAGCTATCTATGGCAAACCAATAGCCATTATACTAACTGAACAAACACTGAAAGCTTTCACTCTAAAATCAGCAACAAGACAAGGATGTTCACTGTCACCACTCTTATTTAATATAATTCTGGAAACTTTAGCCCGAGCAATTAGACAAGAGGAAAAAAATTAATGGAATAAGGATAGGAAAGGAAGAATTTAAACTATCATTGATTGTGGATGACATGATACTCTACATAGAAGACCCCAAAAACCATCAAAAGACTTGTAGTTTTAATGACCAAATTCAGTAGCATAGCTGGATACAAAGTCAACACTCAGAAATCAATAGCATTTCTGTACACAAATAACAAACTCACTGAGAGAAAAATCAGGGAAATCACACCTTTCACAGTAGCATCCAATAAAAATGAAATACCTAGGAATCAATCTAATGAAAGAAATAAAAGACCTCTATATTGAAAAGCACAGTGTTCTGAAAAAGACCAAAGGAAAATGGAAAAATATCCCTTGCTCTTGGGTAGGAAGAACCAATACAGTGAAAATGGCCATACTTCCAAAAGTGTTATACACAGGCTGAGGATATAACTCAGCGGTGCAGTGCCTGCCTGGCAAACACAAGGCTGTGAGTTTGATCCCCAGCACCAAAAACAGAAAAAGAGAAAAACCAAAAGTGTTATACAGATTCAGTGCAATCCCAATCAAAATATCCATAGCATATCTCACAGAAATAGAGAAAACAATCCTGAAATTCATCTGGAACTAGAAGAGACCTAGAATAGCAAAGGCAATTCTGGGCAACAGAGGCAAGGCAGGGGGCATCACAATCCCTGATTTGAAATTATACTACAAAACTACTGTGATTAAAAAAAAAAACAGTGCAATACTCAAATAAAAACAGATCCAAGGATCAGTGGAGCAGATTAGAAGATGCAGAAACAACTCCAAAGACACTCAGCCACCTTATCTTTGATAAAGAGGCCAAACATGTTCACTGGAAGAAGGATAGCCTCTTTAATAAATCATGCTTGGAAAACCGGACTTCCATACACCAAAGACTAAAAACTAGAAACATATTGTTCACCATGCATGAAACTAAAATCAATATGGATCAAAGCTTTAAATATTTTTTCTCATTTTTTTCCAAATCCATTTTGTTTCAAGGAGAAAAAGAAAAAGAAGAAGAAAAAAACTAAAATGAAATTTCAAATCACATCAATCAGGGGGCAATAATGGTATATACACTGCACATTGTCATTCCCAAATCATTCACCCAGAGCACAAAACATCTGCATTCAATTGTCCGAACAATACCAACACAAATCTTTCTCTTCAGTGAACTCAGAGAAATCAGCAGTATAGGTATCTTAACTATTTTTATATTCATATACATACACATATACAGATGTTGTTTCTTTCGGCTTCTCATACTAATGAGACACTACGATGTTTACGCATGTGTGTCTTATTTATTTCACTAATGAGCATGGTCTCCAGTTGCATCCATTTACCTATAAAAGTCTCCAGCTTATCCTTCTTTATGGCTAAGTGGTACTCCATTGTATAAAAATACCACATATTTTTTATCCATCCCTCAGTCGATGGGCATTTAGGTTGTTTCCAAGATCTGGCTATTACAGATTGTGCTCCTATAAACATGGGTGCACATATATTGCTGTGGTATAATGTTTTTAATTCTTTTGGGGAGATACTCAGAAGGAGAATAGCTGGGTCGAATGAGACCTCCAGTCCTAGTTTTTTGAGGAAACTCCACACTGATTTCTGTTAGGGTTTTCCGGTGCAATAGAGAAGCAGAAAGTAACAAAAGGAGGCATTTATTGAGGATGTGGAGAAGAACGCACAACTCATGCAGTTGAGCTATTTCCTCTACCAGATATAGAGGAGTCAGGGGGTTATATGACTTCTGACGGGAAGCAGCACTTGGGGTGGGCACTGATGATGCACAAGAAACTGATTGGAATTCCCTTTGCGTTGTAATCAGGGCTGAAGGAGAAGGAGGAGGTGGTGGTCAGGGTAGACCACCACCATAATGTCCAGTAATTTATACTATGGCAGAAACCTTCAAATCTCCACCGTGGTTGCACCAGTCTGCATTCCTACCAATAGTGGAAAAGGGTTCCTTTTTCCACACAGCCCTTCTAGCATTTGTTATTGGTTGATTTCTTGATAATAGCCTTTCTTTCTGGGGTAAAATGGAATCTCAAGGTTGTTTTAACTTGCATCTCTCGAATGACCAGTGATGTTGAACTTTTTAAAATGTATTTATTTGCTGTTTGTATTTGTTTTGTTTTGTTTTGTTTTGTTTTGTCTGACACAGGGTCTCACCATATGATTCAGGCTGGCCTTAAGCTTACTTTGTAGCTGGTCTCGGACTCTCAATGATTCTCCTGTGTCAGCCTCCCAAGTGCTGGAATTACAGGCATGCACCATGTATTTCTTCATCTGAGAAGTGTGTATTCATCTCAGATGCCCACTTTTGGATTGGGTCTTTAAATCTGGGAGGACTGATGTTTTGGAGTTCTTTATATGTTCTCGATAGTAATCCTTTGTCTGAGGAACAGCTGGCAAACATTTTCTCCCATGCTGTGGGTTGTCTCTTCACTCTGTTAGTGGTTTCTCTTGCTGTGCAAAAGCTTTTCAGTGGGGTGAGATCCCAGTTGTTGATTCTTTGTGATAGTTCCTGTGCAATCAGGGTCTTGTTCATAACGTCTTTGCCTACACCAATGTCTTCAAGACTTTTACCTACTCTATCTTCCAGATTTAATGTTTCTGTTTTAATATTAAGATCTTTGATCCATTCCAATTTTAGCTTAGTGCATGGTAAAAGATAGGGGTCGAGTTTTAATCTTTGGCATGTGTAGAGTCAGTTTTTCCAGTGCCATTTATTTAAAAAGCTATGTTTCTTCCAGTGAATGTATTTGTCACCTTTGTCAAAGATAAGGTGGCTTAGTGTGTCTAGAGTTGTTTCTGCATCATATAATCTTCCATTGATCTTCTGGTCTGCTTTTTTGCCAGTACCACACTGTGTTTATCACAGTAGCTTTATAGTACAATTTCTAGTCAGGAATCGTGATGCCCCCGTCTTGTCTTTGTTGCCCAGGATTACCTTTGCTATTCTAGGTCCCTTCTGGTTCCAGATGAATTTTAGGATTGTTTTCTCTATTTCTGTGAGATATGCTATGGATATTTTTATTGGGATTGCATTGAGTCTGTATAGCAGTTTTGAAAGTACGGTCATTTTCACTATATTGGTCCTTCCTACCCAAGAGCACAGGATATCTCTCCATTTTCTAATATCCTCTTCAATCTCCTTTTTCAGAGTACCGTAGTTTTCAATGTAGAGGTCTTTTACATCTTTTGTTAGATTGATTCCTAGGTATTTCATTTTATTGTAAAAGGTATTGCTGTTGTAAAAGGTATTGTTTCCCTGAATTCTCTCTCAGTGAGTTTGTTATTCGTGTACAGGAAGGCTATTGATTTTTGAGTGTTGACTTTGTAACCAGTCACATTACTGAATTTGCTCATTAAATCCAGTAGTTTTTGGTAGTTTTTAGGGTCTTCTAAGTAGAGTATTATGTCATCTGCAAATAATGACAGTTTAACTCCTTCCTTTCCTATCTTTATTCCTTTCATTTCTTTCTCTTATCTAATTGCTCCATCTAAAGTTTCCAGGGCTATGTTGAATAAGTGTGGAGACAGTGAATATCCTTGCCTTGTTCCAGATTTTAGAGTGAACCCTTTCAGTTTTTGTCCACTTAATATGATGTTGGCTACTGGTTTGTCACATATGACTTTTATCAGATTGAGATGAAGACCATCTATTCCAATTTTCTGTAGGGTTTTTTATCATGAATGTGTGTTAGACTTTGTCAAAAGCTTTTTTTGCATCTATTGAGATGATCATATGATTTTTGTCCTTGGCTCTGTTAATATGGTGTATTACATTTATGGATTTACGTATGTTAACCATCCCTGCATCCCATGAATCCCACTTGATCATGGTGTACAATCTTCTTGATGATTTCCTGCAGTCGGTTTGCTGGTATCTTATTAAGGATTTTTGCATCTGTGTTCACTAGGGAGATTGGCCTGTAATTCTCTTTCTTAGTTGGGTTCTCTTCTGGTTTTAGTATCAGGGTGATGCTTGCTTCAAGAAATTAATTTAAAAGTATTGCTTCCCTTCAAATTTCATTAAAGAGTTTGAGAAGCAGTGGTGTTAACTCTTCTCTAAATTTTTTGTAGAATTCAGCAGTGAATCCATCAGGGCCTGGGCTTTTCTTTGTTGATAGGTTTTTAATTACATCTTCAATTTCATTTATTAATATGGATTATTTAGGATTTTTATATCTTCTTGATTCAGTTTTGGTAATTCATATGTATCTAGGAATCTGCCCATTTCTTCTATATTTTCCATCTTATTAGAATACAAGTTCTTGAAGTATTGATGGTCTTCTGGATTTCTGTAGAGTCTATTGTGATTTCACCCTTTTCATTCCTAATTGCATGGATTTGAGTCTTTTCTTTCCTTTTTTGATAAGGTTGATTAAGGGTTTGTCAGTATTTTTTTGTTTGTTTGTTTGTTTTGTTTTGGTTTGGTTTGGTTTGGTTTGGTTTGGTTCTGGGGATTGAACTCATGACCTCATGCTTGCCAGATGGGTTTGTCAACTTAATTTAATTTTTCAAAGAACAAACCCTTCTATTCATTGATTCTTTGTATTGTTTTTCTTGTCACCAGTGTTTTAATTTTTGCTCTGATTATAATTTTCTCCCTTGTATGAGCTTTTGACTTAGCCTGCTCTTCTTTTTCTAGAAGTTTGACGTTCAACATTAAGTTGTTGTATACGTGCTTGCTCTGTTTTCCTGATACGGATATTTACTGTTATAAATTTCCCTCTTAAGATTGCTTTCATTTTGTCCCACAATTTCCAGTATGTTGCATTGTTGTTATCATTGAACTGTAAAAACTGTCTAATTTCTTCTTTAATTTCATCTGTGACCCATTGGTTGTTCAGTAGGGTGCTATTTAATTTCCATGTGTTTATGAAGTTCTTGTGGTTTCCTTTGGCATAGATTTCCAATTTCACTGCACTATGGTCAGCTAATATGCATGGGATAATTGCAGTTCATTTGCATTTACTTGAGCATGTTCTATGAGCCAGTATATGGTCTATTTTGGAAACTGTCCTGTGTGCAGTGGAGAAGAATGTGTATTCTGATATTGTGGAGTGGAACACTCTATGGACATCTCCAAAGTCCATTTGTTCAAAAGTTTGATTTAGCTCTAATATTTCACTATTGATTTTTTTTCTAGTAGGTCTGTCTTTTTGTGACAGTAGAGTATTGAGGTCTCCCAATGCAATTGTATTAGGGCTTATTTGACTTTTCATGTCTGTTAGTAATTGTTTTATATAGTTGGATGCACTGGTATTTGTTGCATATATATTTATGGTTGTTATCTCTTTCTTTTGGATTGCTCCCTTTACGGGAATGTAGTTACCTTCTTTATCTCTATTAATCAGTCTTGGCTTGAAATCTACTTTGCAAATACAATAGCTACCCATGCTTTTTCCTGTTGCATGGAATATTGTTTTCCATCCTTTGACTTTCAGTCTATGAATTTCTTTTTGAATTAAGTGTGTTTCTTATAAGCACCATATTGTTGGATTTTGCTTCTTGATCCATTCTGCCAGTCTGTGTCTCTTGGCTGGTAAGTTGAGACCATTAACACTGACAGTTATAACTGATATGCATTGACTTATCCTTGTCATGTTATTTTCTTGTTGTTGGCTCCCCTGCTTTTGCCTCCTCCAATTGTTTGCCTTCCCTGGTGGATTCCTTCTGTTGGGGTTCATGGAGCTGTAGTCCTTATTATCTCTTTCTAGAATGTCCTTCAGAACATTTTGGAGTGCTTATTTGGTGATCATAAATTTCCTCAGATGTTGTTTGTCATGGAAGTATCTTATTTCTCCATCAATTTTGAAAGATAGTTTTGTGGGGTACATCAATCTGGGGTGAAACATGTTTTCCTTTAGAACTTGGAGTACTTTACTCTGAGCTCTCCTTGACTGGAGAGTTTGTGCTGAGAAGTCAGCTGTAATTCTGATGGGCTTTCCTTCATAGGTAATCTGTTTCTTTTCTTTAACAACTTTTAGGATTCTATTCTTGTGTTGAATTTCTGGATTCTTGGCTATGACATACCTGGATATAGATTTTTTTTAATCATTGCTAATTGGAGTTCTGTATGCCTCATTTATCTGCATATCAAATTCTTTTTCTCTACCAGGATAATTTTCTGTCATGTCTGTGAACACTTTTTAATGTTATTTGTGATATCACCTGCTTTTTTCATTGATGCAAATCAATCTTAAGTTACTCTTCTTTGTCTCATCTAGCAGCTGCTGGGTTGATTTCTCATGGTCCCTTGCTATGTTCGAGAAATCTTTATTTTCCTGGTCACTAACTGCAAGCCTGTCTTCAATATTTGAGATCCTGTTCTCACATTGGCCTAATCTATTTAAAATACTTTCAATGGAGTTTTTATTCTCCTAGATATCTGCTTGAATCTGCTTTATGAATTCCATTTCTTGCCTGCACTGAGCTTCCATAATTGTCTTAAGCTTGTCTATCTTTTGTCTATGTCTATTCTAATGTCACTAAGCATGGTGTGCATTTTGGTAATCTCTGTAGTTATCTAGGAGATTATTTCTGGTTTCACTTTTTCCAGAGCCTCATTCATTTGCTTTGTTGTTACCACTTCAGAGAGACCTGGTGGGGGGAGCTTTCAGATTGTCCCACTTCATTACCCCCTGGATTTGCCTTTGGTGAGCTAGATGACTGGAGTTGCATTTTGCTTAAGTGTGTTCTCATTTTATTTTCTCTCCTTTTTAAGTTTAATTCCTGGGGTAATGCTTGTAAGTTGCCTATGTTGCATTGCTTTATTGGTAGTATTTAGGACCTTTAGGTGATGATTACTTCTCTGAGGTATCTTCCAGGTGCAGTTGATTTTTGGGTTTTGTGTCTGTTGGAAGATCTTACCTCTTCACTTTGTTGGAGATGAGAAGTTGTTGCTCATTTGATCTAGTCCCTGGTTCTTCAGCACTGTACCACCATATTTTCTGTGACCCTTAGTTAATCTCAATCATGGAATACCAGGACCAGCAGCTGTTTAGACCAATTATGTCAATTTTGGCTAAAGTGGTACCAATAGCATCAAACACAGCCTAGAAAACAACAAATTGAGCTAATCTTTAATTTTAAACTTTTAACTTTTTGAACTGGATATGTGATTATATAACAAAATGTAAAAAAAAACCCAGATAATTATATGCAATATATAAGTCTGTAATGTGTCAATTTTGCCCTCAGGGTTAAAATTTAAAATGGCTTAAGGAGAAAATAGAGAAGTGGAAGAAAAGAAAGAGATTAGAAGTAAGGTTGGAGGACAAAGGGGGATCACGCCAACTTAGGAAAACTGGTGCAGAAGACTGAAGGAAAAGAGAAATGGAAGAGATAAAAGGAACAGAACATAACCACACCCATAAAAAGGTTAGGAACCACTTTCACACTCATATAAAAACAATGAAGGAGAAAAAGGGGGGGAGGAAAAAGAAAAACAGTCGACTTCCAGTATTCTCTCTGGTTTCACTACTAGACGACCTGTGGAGACAGAGTCCTGAATCATGCTGATCTATCCCAGCAAGCCAGCAGTTGCTTTTTGACGGGGTAGTGGATAATCTCAGCAGATCCATCCTGAGACCAGACTCATTGGGCATGCCACAGTCCAAGCAATTTCCATGGGTCTGCACCCAGCTAGGAGCTGCTGGACAAAGCCACCAGCAGTTCTGGGTTCTGAGCTCAGTTGGCCCATCTCCAAAATGGCTCCTGGCTAATGGCTCTCTCTCTGCAAGAGGACTAAGTCCTCTGCACTCACTGCCAGCCAGTGCAGTCCTCCACATCTACTGCTCCCCTCCACTGCTGTATCTCTCTGCAGAGGCCTCCGGGGTTGCTGGCCATCACCATCACTGTCACTGCAACTGTGCATCCCCAGGTTTGAACAGCTCCTGTCACACAGTAAGTCCCACCTCAGGGCAAAGGTGCTGCCAGCTACCACTTCTTCTTTGTTGAAGTTTTTCTTTTCACTCTCTCTGTGGGCTTTGATTTGCACTTCAGATTCTTACTGGGTCCAGGGGACCCACTTTCTTCCTTCTTGTCTTCCTCAAAAAACTAGGATTAGAGGTCCCACTTGACCCAGCTATTCCCCTTCTGGATATCTTCCCAAAAGAATTAAAAGCACCATACCACAGCAATATATGCACACCAATGTTTATAGTGGCACAGTTTGTAAGAGCTAAGTCTTGGAAACAGCTCAAAATGCCCATCAATCAATGAATGGATAAAAAAGATGTGGTGTTTTTATATAATGGAGTACTAGTCTGCCATAAACAAGGGTAAACTTGAGACATTTCTAGCTAACTGAGTGCACTTTGAGGCCATACTCTTATGTAAAATAAATTGGACGTGCATGTTTAAATACCACATTGTCACTCTGGTGTGAGAAACCAAAGTGTAAATAAGGACCAAAATGTATAATAGATATTGGGAAATGGAAAGAAAATATTCAAATGAGAACAGGGGATTGAGGATGGTGGATAAAAGGAAAGGACAAGGGAAAAAGGAAATAGAAAGGGAAAAATGGAAATAAAACTTTTGTAAATAAGAAAGATAAGAAGAGTTGACAGGAGGGGAGGGTAATAGAGGAAAAAAACCCAAGATATATCATGTACAAGTATCAACTCCCTACGATGAATATGATCATTACGTATATCTAAAACACACCAGTTTTTTAAACAAAGAAATAAGTGTCCTGTGACCTCACAACCTCTGAGCACTCAGCCTCCTGGGCAAGTCTGATATTTGGTGAAAACAGATGGGAAGGCAGGCTGAAAGTAACCTGCATCCAAGCCAGTTGAGATGGTAATAGAGTGGAGAGGTTGTGCAACACCAAACTATGCTCTTGCAAAAAGAATGCACACAGACTGAAAGGGGATGGGAAAATACATGTTTCACTTCAAGGGCAACCTCTGCAGTAGTGATTTGTAGCCTGTAACTGTAGATCCTTGGAGAGCTAGTGACATCTAAGGCTTCTAAATGCATGAATGCACCAAGCATCATTTGCACAGCAAAAAAATTCTGTCTCCCACAAAAACAATTATATCAGTAACAACAATCATATATTGTGTTTTCACATTGTGTCATGTAAATCTTACAGCCCCCTGGGAAATAGAGCTTATTCTCCCCCAATTAATAGATAAGGAAACTGAGACGGGATAAATGGCTTGCCTAAATTCAAAAACATATGCTACATCAGCTCATATTAATGAGAAATGTTGAGGGCTTAATGTTGGCTGCATCCACAGGTCCTCATCCTCTTCCTGTCTGACTCTCCTGTGCTTTCCTCTGTGATGGCTTCAACCATGGGAAGACTCTAGTCTCACATCTGTGAGGATGGTCATTAGTAATTACACTGCTGTTAGCTCAGAGAATGGCTTCTGATTGGCCAGCAATGGTCAAGTGCACACTGGAATAAGGGCCTTAAACTGGTGACTCAAACTCAGAACAGTTGGAGGGAATAGAGAAGGCTCATTCCAAAGTAGAACAGAGAGGTTCTGTCACCAGATGAGAGAGTAAGATGAAGAATGGAGAATCAAAGACCAAAGCTGGGCTGAACTGAACTTAAAGCCAAACTCAACAGTGCTTCATATATTCATAGATGCTATGGACCTGAAAACCTCACGAGAGCTCCTCTGATTCTATAGTGTTGTGCAGGTGATTTTATTACTGTCCAAGTCACATGGTGTTTTGGTTACTTTTCTCCCATTGCTGAGACAAAATACTTGATTCCCAAAATGAAGAAAGGAAAGGTTTATTTAGTTTAAAGTTTTTGGAAATTTCAGTCCATACTCAGTTGGTTCCAAGGCAGGTTGGTGTGTCACAGGGGCAGTCCTCATGGTGGCAGCAAGTATTTTATCTCAGCAACAAGAGAAAAGTAACCAAGACAGAATTTGGTACCAGAGAAGTGGGATCATTGCTGTGACTGTACCTGACCATGTGGTTCAAGAGTCTTTGGGAATGGCCTGTGGGAAGAGTTTGGAAAGTTTCAGAGATGTCACCTAAGACAGTAGAGCTGGAACACCTTAAGCTGTTCAGTAGGGGAGATTCTGGTCAGAGCTCAGAAGACCATTGGGCTGATAGAAATCCTGCCAGTAAAGACCAGGCTCAGGAGGTTTCTGCTGGAAAGAAGGACTGCATTGGCTGCTGGACTCCAGATGATTAGGGCTTGGCAGAAAGTTTGTCTGCATTTTGCTCATGTCCAGAGACTTTGCCTGAGATGGAGATTAACAGCAGTGGACTAATTAATCTTGCAGAAGAAATTTCAAGGCAGTTGAATGTTGAGGCAATGTCATGGTTATTGGTGGGGGATTTTAGCCAGATTTATGTTGAGAATCTAGAGCAAAGAGCCCAGCAGGATGATTTAAAGTGTTATGAATTTGGCCAGAAAGAAAGCTCCAGCGAAGTTGTGGACTATAAAGATAGAGCTGAGATCTTGACTGCTGAGAAGGAACAGAAAAATAGAAAACATGGCCTGGGGGCATCACAGGACGCAGCCTGTCTCCACCCTTTGCAGCCTCAAAGCTGCAGAAGTGAGAGACTTGGCTGTGAGGAAAAAGTCGCAGAGCACCATGTTTCAGAATGGCAGCAGAGGCCACGTGAGTTTCCAAAATAGTGGTGGCTGTACCACGTTCCAGAATGGTGGTGACATAGAGAATTTGTTCCTTACAATGAGATTCAAAGTGCCCAGCAATTCAGGTACTTGACTCCTATGGTCAAGAGAGAGGAAAGCCTGGCTATTGCTCCAGCTGACAGCAGACCTTGGCAGCATCCACATGGTTCTGGTATTAAGCTCATGCAGAATGCACAAGTTCTGAGGTTAAAAAGGCTTCCACCTCAATTTCAGTAAGGCCTGGGAGGCCAAGCAGTGTGCCCCTGAGAGAGCAGTGTGTGAAGCTGTGAGGGTGAAGCCAAAGGTTCAGTGGAGACCCCAGAAGTTTGGAAAAGCCAGAAACGTGGATCATCAAAGAAAAACTGCAAGGATTAAACAGAGCTGGTCTAAGAGAGAAGCCATGGGAACTACCACCACCAGAAGTGCCATAGGAGTGGAGTCACCCAAGCCCTTTGGAGCTCACAGTTTGCCATAGATTGCCTCAAATGGTGCACATGGAACTACAGGACTTAATGTTTTTCCTGCTGGAGTTTAGACTACTTGTTTTAGTCACAGTCCTTTGTATTCCCCTGTCTGTACCTCTTGGAGTAGTAATGTTTATCTTGTGCATTGAATGTTGGAAGTGTTTAACTTTGTTTTCATTTGTAGAGGTAGTTACAGCTAAGAGTTTTCCTTAGATCTCGGAGGAGACTTGGGACTTGGACTTTTCAGCAATGCTGAAACTGTTAGGATTCTGTAAACTCTTGGAGATAGACTAAATGTCTTTTGCATAAAGGATGTACATGAGTCTTTGGGGCGGCCAGGGGTAGAATGTTGTGTTTTGTGTTTGGATGTCCTCCCAAAGCCTAGTGTGGTCAAGGGGGGCAGGTTTTTTGAAGGCAGCTGAATCTAGTATTTGTGATTGGTTCATTGTCTAGTGCTGGGATTGGCAGTGTGAGTGCTACACCCACCCAGGGGTGGGTAGCCGGCATACAATATAAGGAAGAGAAGGAGATACGTTCTTCCCTTATTTTCTCTTGTCACCTTTGGTACCTGCAGCCACCATGAACGGCTGCCCCCGTGCCATGCCTTGGAGCGAGTTGAGTATGGACTGAGACCTCCACCAACTGTAAGCTAAGTAAACTTTTCCTTTTTTCATTTTGGGCATCAGGTATTTTTCTCCCAGCAATGAGAGAAAAGTAACCAAGATTCATGGTAACATGAGTCTTTTTTTTCTCCAATCTAGAATCTATTTGATAGGCTTATGTGCAAAATATGTGGGAATGTGTAATGTGTGTGTCCATTTGTGCAAGTCCGTCTTGCATGCCTTCCACCCCACCCTAGAACCTGTGCCTTTATGCAGCTTCACAAAGGCTGATAGACCAAGAGGAGACAGACAAGCCTGCAGACTTTCAGAGATCAGAACCTAGATCTCTGGTTCTGAGACCAGGAGACAAGGGCTCCTGAAAACGAGACAAGAGACTCTTTCAAGAGGTTGCCCTACCACTCCAGCATTCGGTGGCTGTGGAAAACAGTGGAGTGACTGACAGACATTAAGTGTTTGATTTGGTGACAAGCAGAGCTGTGCGAAGTCGCTGATGCTCTGACTGCACCAGTTCTGCTGAAAAATGCTATCCTTTTGCCAAGGTAGTTAGAGTTCTGTAGAAAATCCTTAACTTTCCACCTTGTTTAAAAGGAGTTACACCTGTAATCCCAGCACTCGGGAGCCTGCGGCAAGGAGATCACCATGAGTTCAAGGCCAGCCTGGGCTACATAGCAAGACCCTGTCTCAAAAAAATCACAGAAACAAAACAAATAAATAAATAAATAAATTTTAAAAATGAGTTTCACACCAAGAGTACAGTTTTGTTAATACATGATGAATTCAGCAGGTAAAATTCAGGCCCTTGTGTATGATGAGTAATTAATTGCAGGTACGCAACAGTAGGTAAGTGAAAGGCAGCTACATTTATTGAAGATCACAGGAAGTTGTGCTCAGGGAGGGTCCAAACTGACAAAAACATGGCATGAACAGAAAAGTGGTGCCAGGGTGACAAGAAATCAAATGTAGGACACACAGCACACAGATAAATCAAGTTTTCGGAATGTAAAGGCTATGCACCTCAGCCCAGGTGCCTCTCTAGCATTTCTAGGTATGACTGACAGGAATGATTGACAAGGTACAGTGTCATCTCAGAGAGTCTCAACACTCATGCCTGTCCCAGAATTCACTCTGATCTTAACTACATGCATGAGATGTAGTACATATTCATGAACCCTTAATAAGGTTGGAGTAGGGTGAAGGTGATTGAATGTCTGGCTAGCTGATTCAACAGCATTTGTACTCTCGCCTAGTGTCAGAGATTGCCTGGGTTTTTGTTGTGTGATTCTCCTGTGGAAGAAGGAATGACCCTAGGGTGCTGTTTAAAATTAAATGGGTGGGAGTGACTTACTCAGCCCCTTTGTTTCTAACTGTACTAGTTTGTCTGTAGTAGCTCGCTTACAATCTTCTTGCTCAATAAGCAGCTTACTGAACACATGATCCACCTTGTCTAAAATTGAGGAGAGGAGGTTTTCGCTCTTGCAGAATTACTGAACTGGCAGCCCCCAAATAGGGAAGAAGAGGCTGTTACCAGAGTCCTGGCCTAGAGACCCAACTGCCACTCATCCAGTGACATCAAACAAACAAACAAACAAACAAACAAAAAATGGCAAAAGGCGGGAAAGGAACTTTAAACAATCCCCAGTGTGTAGCTACATCAGGCAGACAAGAGGATCTGTTTTCACTTCATGTTTTACTGACAAGAGTTCCCAGATTATATAGTCAAGGGAACCAGCAACGTGCATAGTCAAACAAATCTTGGTCAAAAGGTGATTGGATGATCCAATCTTGGGGTTGGTCTGGCTTGCCTGCGGTAGTTTCAGATTCTTCACAAGTTGTGCAAGGATCAGACCTGTTGCTCCTAGAGTCTCAAGTGACTGCCAAAGAAAATGACTCCCAGCAAGAGCAAAGGAAATACATGCAAAACAGAGGCAATGATGCCAAGTTTTAAATCCTGCTTTTAGTTACCCATTGGACATTCGAAGGCCCTAGTAAAGAGGAGTGTTTTTAACAAACACAGCCTCCAATCGTTGTAACAAGGTCACGTCCCCAACAGGAGGTTTTACAATGAAAACAGGTACTGTGTGGCTAGAGGAGAAAACAACGAGGGCGTCTGGCTTCCGGCCAGGAGAAGCTGTTAAGGCAATGGAAAGTGTCCAATGGAACCTCCACAAGGCAAATGGCACCGTGAAAACAGTTGTGTTTGCAGGCTCCGAAAGCCAGCAGCTCCACCTTGGGCCCAGGCTGTACCCACTGGGTTACACTGACTTCCTGAGGGGCAAAGGCAGATCCGGTATTATTGGAGCCGCTCTTAAATAGGCCAAGGTCGGCAAGGGGAGGCGAGGGGCCAGCCCCACAGTCGCACAGTTGGGGCCGAGGCCGAGTGAGATAGGAGACCTAGACGCCAGGACCCGGTCAAGCGCGGACCTGAGGAAGGCAGATGCCACAGACGCGAGCGCGGGCGCCAGGGCCCGGCCGAGTACCGGGTCGCAAACACCGCCGCCGCGCACCTCCCCCGGCTGGCGCCCGGCTTCCGGAAGCGCTTGCCCTGCGCCGCCCCGCGGCTCCTCCGGCCTCGCGATTGGTTCGCCGTCCGGGGTGGACCCAGACGCCGAGCCCGCGTGATGGCGTCAGCGTCGCGGAGCCGCTTCCTGTTGTCAGGGGCCGGGAGGCTGAGAGGTTGCTGCGGCCAGAGCGCCGGGTCCGGCTTCGGCTCCGGCTCCCTGTGGTGAGTTAGGGCGCCGGGAGGCGAGGAGGGCAGAGCAGGGGCGGCGAGGGCTCGGCGCGATCGGGGGGCGGCTTCCAGCGCTCGCCCGGATCCCAGTCCCCGGGTTGCCTGGAGACAGCCTGGCCCGGGAGCCCCCAGCCCTCCCGGCCGGCGCCCTCCACCGTCTTCCCCCTCGGCCCCGACCCCCACGCACCCTGCACCGGTCTTTCCTAAATGCAACCCTCTGGTAAGCCCTGTTCAGCTTTGTCGCAGCCTCGGCCTGGGCCACATCTCGTTACCTCTGCTTATCTCATCCTCACCCTTCAGCCCCTCGGACAAGCCTAATGCTCTGCGCAGAGCGTCCCTATATCCACCTTTCAGGCTTCCCCTTTTCGGGCTGCCACACTTGCTCAGCTCCCCAGTGTCTGTTCATCCCAAAGCATCCTAACCCTGCCGCCAAAATGGGTACCCTGCTGGAGCGCTCTTCTTCTTACTACCTGTGATCCCAGGCTTACTCCAGTCTTACGTGCATCTTGTCCTCACAGCCTCGGTCCCCAACTTTCTAGCTCATC
>RJWT010022220.1:0-17271 GCA_004365215.1 Cuniculus paca
AAGGTCATAACTATTAATGTAGATGGCCTCAATGTACCAAGAGAAAGAAACACAGGCAGAGTGGATCAGGAGACCGGATCCATCAAAATGCTCTATACAAGAAACACATTTAACTAGAAAGAAAATTCATAGACTGAAAGTCAAAGGAGAGAGAACAATGCCCTATGTGACAGGGAGCCAGAAAAAAAAAAAAGTAGTGGTAACTTACCCATCAACTGAAGAATGGATAAGAAAAACATGGCATTTTATACAATGGAAACCTACTCAGCTATAAAAAAGATAACCTCAAGGCTCTTGCACGTGGATGGAGTCAACTTGAGATCATGCTCATGGATGAAATGGTTCAGAGTCACATGGGTGAATTTCATGTTGTCTCCCTAGTATAACAAACTAAAGGAGTTAGTGGGATCCAAAGTGCACAGTATATACTGGGAAAGTCCAAGCGGGGGAATTATCTAAAAAGGGAAGGAAGTGACCACTGTTAATCTATTATCATGATTTGAAACTCATATTGTCTTCATTTTTCTGATTAATTTCATTTTATTCTGATTTGTTTGATTTTATTATACTTCATGGCATGGACAGCTATTTTAAAGATATCAAAATATATAATTGCAGCCATCGAGGATGTCCAATTATCTTGTTTTGAAACCCTGTATTGCTTTCATTGATTTTACTCTATGCTGTGTTGTTTGACTGCATTATGTCTAAAGGTGTAGGTAACTATTCTGAAGATAGCAAGAAGCATTATGGTAGCCACTGCTGTTTTACTAGTATCTTCAAGTTCTGTGTTGCTTACATTGTTTTGCTTTGTTTGTTTTTTTTTTATTTTTTACTGGTTTTATTTTGTTCTATTTTGTTTGATTTTATTTATCCCTGATGGTATGGCAGTTATTTTGAAGATAACAAGAGGCATTATGGTAGCCATTACTGATTGACTTTTACCCTGTTTAGAAGTCATGTACCATGTTCATTGTTTTGTTATGATTGACTGTACTCTGTTTTGTTTTATTTGGTTGTATTGTTTTCAAAAGTAAAAAAAAAATTAGGAAAACAGACCCTTTCTCACACTACTGAGAGAAGTATAGATGCATGTGGCCACTAAAAAGGGCAAGTTGGAATTACCAACTAATCAGAAAATGAGTAGAGTTCAGGATGTAGACTTTTATAATATTAATATATCTTTTGATATGAGTTCTTGCAATGTGCTGAGTAGCCTTTAACTCAACACTTACTATATATTAATTCGTGTAATTCACTGCAACTGTATAATGAGAAGGAAATTCAGTTAGTTAAATATCTGCTACCTGGACAGTTGAAAACTGGTATTTAACCAACAAAATAAATTGTTTCCCTGCACAGGAGGTTCACTGAAGCATTTGTTCCTAATAGTGAAACATGAAAAATGGATATTTATGATAGGACTATTCGAAAATGAAACATGGTACATTCATTTCATGGGACTCACAAAGTAGTTAAAAAGAATGAACTAGATTTATATGTATCCAAACAGATGTATCTCAAAGGAATATTGTTGAGTGAAGAAAATATGTTGCTAAATATGTGACCTATTTACATAAGATAAATCTAAATTATATATTCTTGATGTGTACATCCATAAGAATATATATAAAATAGTCTAGAACTGCACCTTTCAGAGTTTCCCACTAGGGCAGAAGAGAAGGAATTGGGAGTGGGACTAGTAGCTAAAAGGAATTTCAGTTTTATCTATAACATTATATACATACACAATACATACTTAGTCCATGAACACTTCAGTTTGAAAAAATTTGGTTCTGAAACAAAAATGTTCAACAACATTTTGCTTCCATTTGCAAATGCTGCATCAAGTTACAAACACTACCACGGTCTTCTTTCCCACACAAACACAAATGTGGCCATCTTCCCAAAAACTGTAAAACAAATTAAGTTCCTAAACCAAAGTACCACTGTATATATATTTTAAGGAACAAGTTATCCATGCATTATCAGTGCAACTAAAATACTGTACAATAATAAAGACAATACACAATTTGGCATTGGTGAAAGAGTGTGTTTCAAATTCCAGCTCTGCCAGTTATTTCTGTATTTGGTTAAAGAGTCAAATGTTGCAAAGAAGTAGTACATGGAGGACTTAAAATTATGAAGTTCAGGTGGATTTTGGGGACCTGTTGAGAGCGAGTAGTTTGGTTATGTGATAAGCTAACATAAGATTATAATTACTTTAAAAGTAGAGATCATATTTTATTTATCTGATATCTTAACAGTGATTAGTTTTTTTACTCAATAGACTTAACAATACATACTCAGACTTTAGGAGGAGGATGCATATAAGCGTGTGTGCACATGTGTGTGCACATTGAGTTAAAGAAGTCTATGTGGACTGTGTGACTTACTGTCAAGAAACTAGCCATGAAAAGAAAAGAGAAGGTAGCATTCTGGTACTGGCAGGATGAAGAGAGATTGGTTTTATTGCCATAGTGAACAGTTTGAATAGGCAAAGTGTAGGCATGTTGTGTCAAAGCTTGGATCCAGGCAGAGAAGAAATGAGAGAAGCTAATCTGAAGACAATTGGGATAAGAGAAATAGTATTTTCTTCTGGTATGGGATCAAAGTAGTAATGGAAAAGAACCACCGAGACTGGTGACACTGACAATAGTAATAATCATGGCAATAATTGCAGTGTCACCTTTTAGATTCTCTTATCCTCAGGGAGCACTAGTTAGGTGTGAAAACATTTAAATCTTGAGGGAAGCAGGTCATTAGGTTTGGACTGCACTGCATCCCGGACACATTCTTATCCTTAGAGTCTTCCCCTTTTGTGTCTTGTATACTTAGCTTTGTGTACAGCATTGTGTACTTAGCTTCATAAACAATGGAGGGATTGCTTTTTGCTAAGGGCGGTAGTATCACTGATAATTATGCAAACAGGATCAGCTGTGGGTGGAAAGCAAATAAAAATTAGGACGAAGACAATATTAGGATTGTTTTTAAAAAGCTCAAGAACATGTGCCAGATGAATGATCATATGTAGAGAAGCGGGGGGAAAAAAAAAAGAGAAACACTTTAGACTTTATTTTATTAAGTTTTTGTTTTTTGGTACAATGGGTTCTCTACACTATGACATAAGTGCGAAGTGCAACCATGAGTTTATCATATGAAAACTTAGTTCTACAAGAACATTTCATTATAAATTGTGTAGAAAACCTAAATATAAAACTGATAATATACTTTCTGTCAAATCTAGCTTTTCTTTAAACCCTACTAGTTCATCGAAACCAGAGCAGTGTTTCAAACCAGAGTAGAATCAATTTAAATGGATTCATGAGTTATAAAAATCATGGGGGTTGGCTCCTCTTACATCTGCTGATTAAAGTACTCCTTTAAACCACAAATTTGCCTCTTTTACCCACAGATACCCAAATAATGGGTTGAATAAATTCTCACTGCTGGAGGGTGAAGGAAATTATGGGTAGGAGAAACTTCCCACAACTGAATGCAGTTAGGCAGTCATGACTTTTAGGGTAGATAGGTGTAAGGGATGTTTGCTGGCTGTTCCCGAATTTTCCCTTTTTCCCTTTGTCCAAAAAGCATTTATTTCCCTTTAAGAATCAAGTTATTGCCAAATTCTCACCTGTACTTAGGTGGGATCCTCACGTTTAAGTTAGGCTTTGGTGGGTGTAAGTATGCCTGTATATGCCATCCCACCTGGCTAAGGTAACGAGCAGGCTTTTTGCCTTAATCCACTGTCGCCATAGTAAACCCCAGGACTTTTGCTGTGAGTGCTGGGACACACTTTTTTTTTTTTTTAACATCAGGATAGTATTTATGAGGTATTAAGTCTAAAAGTACCATAGCCCTTTTTGCGACCATACAGTCCATCCAAAGATGACACCACTGTACTGAGTAAGGCAAGGTAGAAAGAACTTCAGCGAACAGAGCTGGAGCCTGAGAACTGCTAATGGCTAGTCTGAACTTACACAATTAAAACTGCCTCTTCAGGCCCCAGGGCCAGTCAAATCCCTCGCTCCCCATTTTCTTTTTCTTTTGTTATTATTGCTATTTTTTTCCTTTGTTTGTATCAGTTGATTTTGTACTTTTATTAATTGAAATCAAAAGATTCCAAACAGACGAAACTTCATTTACCGGACTAATGGTTTTAAAAACAAATATGGATAAAATACTGAACCACGTTTCAGTCTTTGATGGATAGGACAATAAGGTAGGTATCCCTTTGTATAGAGTAAAACTAGTTGCTTACTATAATTGAAAGTTTAAACTATTTTCTTAGGCCCAAGCATCCCTTCATTATTTTTGGCAGTCCCTAAAATTTATTCCATATGGACTCTGAAGGGGGATGTTTGAATTCTAAATGAGGAATCTCAACCATTACAAGCTGCATAAAACATAAGTAAAACATTTCTGCCAATTTTTTTTTATTTGTATACCCTATTTTAGATCTGGGAATCTGACACTAAAAATGGTCTCAGATTTAATGTTGATTTGTATTCAGTGCCAATAAAAAAAAAAAGAACCCTAGTTAATATGCTTTTGGTGTTTTTATTTTAGAGGATTGCTATTTCATAAGAACATTCTCCCAGACTGGGTAGTTGGGGTAGGGGAACGGTTTATTCTTTATACATGAAGAAAAATTTCTACCAGTCGTCTGGAAAAAATATACAACGGTCTTCTTTTCTTCAAGAACCTACGATAGTAATGAGATTTTTTTTTCTCCCCTTACCTTCTAAGAAAATTCACAGTGAGCCACATTGTTCTTATGTAATTCAGTTCTGGGACATACAATTTTAGAACCTGAATGTACCTTTTGCATGTCAAAATAAAAGTAATTTTGGCACTTATAATAAATCAATAAACAGGAGAGTTGTGTTTACTCTGGCCTTGTCTGCTGCCTTGTTCAGCTGCTAGAACAAAATACCTTAATCCAAACTTGACTATCCAAACATTTCAACATTATTGCTGTCTCCCCAGCCAGTCTGTGTTCAATCAGGCTGACATCCATTGGTTCAAAGATCTTTACTCATTTTCCAACAAAGAAACAACACTTGGTTTCAGTTGGTACTACATCTTTGCTCTCATCAGTAGGCTGATATTTTCTCTCACTATATAAAGACTCATTTAATATTTTATTTGATCCAGACAATAGAAGAAGCAGTCTAGTCTAGTAAGAACTTAAACTGGCTGTTTAAAGATCTTATGTGTGATGCAGATCTTACCTAAGCCACACTGGGTAGAGTAGGTGGTGCAGTAAACACAAAGCCCAGATTCCAGGTGTTATGTCCGTATTTATTCAATAACGACTAGGTGGTTTGGACTATAATAAACAATCTTTTGTTTTCACAAGATATTACAAAGTATAAGGCCACCTAGACATGATTTAAGGCCATGTTTTTAAAGTCTAAAACAAAATTTACAACCAACTTTGGGGAGACTGAGTTGACACTGAAATCACTCTAAAAACTGTACCATATCCACATGCCAGGTGAGCTCCTTAACAGGGGGTGGTATCACTCCAATCTCTTTTCTGATATTGTATTTTCCCCAAGCTGCATCTCCTCCTACTTACTTTTCAAATGTAACTTCATGAGATAAAAATCACACCAAATAGATTTGTGAATATATAGTCTCTAACAAGACTGTTCTTTCCTCTAGGAAATTCAACAATAAATGGGCATTATGTTTAATCATTTTAAATGAAGTCAGGTCTAAAATTTGCTATTTTTATTTGAGCCTAGGCTATACAAACATCTTTCTTCTTTCTTATATAAGAAGACAAACTTCTTAAAAAAGTGATTATTTCTTTTGGCTCCTGGGCATAAAATGTGCTATCTAACTAAAAATATTTTACCTTTTTCTTTATCCTGTTAATCTTCCACAATGTGGAAGAATTTCCCCTTTAGACTAGATTGAATGAGAAAGTACCTCAAACATACATGGTTAAAGAAGTTTGTTTTCTGAATTAAAACTACTTCAGAATCTGAAACTATTTTCTCAGTATTATACATTAAACACTTAGTTTTTCATTATGAGCAAACATATGTCATTAAGACATGAATACGACAACTTTTCGAATCAGAATCCTATTTAGAATTTCCTATTTCACAGTGTGTCTGAATCCTAGGGACTTTTCAATGAAATTAGTAAATGTAATTAGTAAATTTTATAAAATTTGAATTTCTTTTATCCTGTTAACTTGCAAATACTAACAGATTACTATCACCATCACTACTCCCACTATTACGACTAGTTGCTGACAGCAATTGTCAGCTTGCTGAAAGAGAACAAATATGAGATGGGAAAAGACGTCCCTATTTTTCCATTCTAAGATTATTGAGGGTTTAAAATGATCTTGTGAGGATGCTGGCAAAACCACAGCTGGAAATCCAGAGAATGAGCAGTCTATAAAACCTAAGAATGAAACACTATCAAAGCTTTAGAAAGCTGTGGATTTTTCTTCTTAAAGAAGGTGAAAGATGAAAGGAAAACCTGCACAAGTAGCATACCAAGAAACAGATGGTCTTTTTAAAAACTGAACTTGTGTCTTCCACAAGTATGCTTCTTAATTGTAGCATACTGAACACTTTTATGCAGATGATTTCAATTGCTAAGCACACAGCCAAATAAACAGGGTTAGCTTGCTGACATTAAATGACATAGTGTACTTGGAGCTCATCTACTATTTAGTCTGTAAACACCTGATATGCAAAATCTTATAAAGAAACTAGTGCCAAGACAGTTTAAGATTAACCAATGTTCAGTGAAGATTTAAAAGCTTGGCTTTCACTTTGCTAACGATGCTTCCTTTCATATTTAATCAATGAAGTTCTGTTTTTAGTGCTCAATTTAGAATTTATGATTTTGTTTCTTTTTGGCTTATTCCAAAATGAGTTAAGGAAGCTTAGAACTAGGATGGGAAGAGGTAACTCAAGAACTTACATGAGTGCAGCAACAATAAAGTCTCACAATAACATATCAGAAACAAGTATATTTTAAAATTTACCTTCCAGTGAATATATGAAGAAAAAATGGTTTAAATTTCTATTTCTGTTAGTAACATTAGCAACAATCCTCAATAAAGATCTTCTATTTTCCTCACTCTGTTTTGCTAGTTCACTGTCTCCTTATTCTTTGCTGAGGAAGCCTGTCAGTAAAAGTGCAGGCGGATTCACTGACCCTCAGGAATGCGTACTCTTCCCTCAATGGCACTGCAGGAAAAACAGCTGGAGCAATGTCAACTTGCTGTTAAGAGGGCCTTTCTGTGCTCGGTTCGGCAGCATACATATGGAAGAGGGGTTTATCTCCCTGGGAAGGTGGGCAAGGATTATGGGTGACAAAGTGAGAACGGATGAAGAGTCTTCACAAAGTTGCTTCCAAATTTTGTTGGACAGCTATCACATAGCCAAGCATGTGTTTAAAACCTGGATGGTCACTCCTGTAATAGCTAGGAAAGTAGCTGGATTCCACTATTCAATATGGAGATTTTTGAAATCTTGACTGATTTTTGAAATCTTGACTGATAACAACTTGAGTACTAATTGAACTTTCTGTGTACAAAAAAACTTCAGTAGTTTGTATAAACTTACTTTACTATTGCTCTTACTAATCATAGTAGCCAAACAACTTAAATTTGGGACAAAATATGAACAAATTTACATGCACGCACCTATAGTGGTCTATTTACATATAAAACACATAGATAGCTATCTATTATCTATCCATGTTTAATATTTCTATTATTTGAAATAGTTACACTAGTGACAAATCTCCATAAATTATATAAATAAAATCCTCATTGCTCACTGAGTTACAGAAAGCAAAGTGCTTTCATGAGATTTTAAGGTTCTTCTCAAAGACAAAAATGTGTCATATTCCTTTGGATTCTCAGTGCCTTGTGGTGCTGAGTAATGATATCAACCAGTCTTTATTTATAGCCTTTCCCTGGGTTTTGTCTCATGACCCAGGGAAGTCACTGATTAAGTACTGTTTTTGTTCTACTTAGCTTTCAAACTTGAGACTCCCTCTGCTTTCATTATATGTGAACTGCACTTTAGGGGAGGGTTTCTATTACAGAACGGGGTACTTGATAACTTAATTTTCATTAACATTTGGTAACATAGCATTTTTTTTTAATGTTACACTACTGTAAAACTTTGTTGATACTCCAACAAATACCACTTACGTCACGTTGTTCTTTTTATAGACGAAGAAACAGATTTTCACCGAATCTGAAGGAAAAAAATGCCTAGGGTACGACTAAATAGAGATTCTTGTTTTGATTACCTAACAAATATTCAGGACTACAGTGCTAGCATCTTGCTTTGCTCTCACGCTCATATTTGATCTATTAGCAAAATTTTGTTTGACCCCTCTTTCCATCAATCCAGGAGTCTCTTCGCTTCCTCTGAGATAACATGCTTACCTTCAGATCTTACTTCACGCCACCACACACTCTTCATTGTTTCACCAATAAACGACTCATCCTCCTAACCTTTCACATAGATATGCTTCATCCTTCCTCCTCATCATCTTATCTTCAAGCTTATACTCTCACCTCTTGCAGATCTTTCAGAGCTCCTTTCTCAAGGAAGCTTTCCCTGACAGAAGCAGCACTTGCCTCCACTTTCCTTTATCCCCTCTGCTCTGCCTTATTTGTCTCCATATCACTTTATCGACTTATTTTATGTATTTCTTTATGCTAGTATGTAAATTCCCAAAGGGAAAGAATTTTTGCCAGCTTTCTTCACTACTTTATTTTTAGCACCCAGGACAATGCCTGGGTATCATGTTCAATAGAAATTTACAGAATATATGAACAGAATGATGTCTAAGTAGTACAACTGTGCAGCATGTTAAGATCTAGTTTTATGCCACAGTTGGAAAATGTGTGTTTAAAACTTAAGGAAAAACAGTAAAATTACTTGGCCTTGTGACTTTTATTTAGCAAGTAGGTATTTCAAATACCATATTGGCTCTTTTTTGAAAATTTGCATATTGAGAATTGAAGTGAATGAAACTTTTATATTCCTATTTAAACTGTGGATGTGAATCTTTTTTATTTTAAAGAGAAAAAACAATAAAACAATGATCTTAATAGATGGTAAGTAAGTCTTAGCAGCACTGACTGTCACTTAATCAGCAAAACTCTGGTGATCACAAAGAGTTAATGCCATTTCTAGGTGAACATGAACTACCACAGGGATTTGAATAACTGAGCTCAGTATGAATCTCTATTTCTTTGGTGGTCAACTTGAAGGTACAATGAAGTGATGTCTGTTACATGAATAAGTACACAACTAAAATTCTGGAGTGAACTTTCAAGAAAATTGAGTGACTTCCATATAGTACCCTTTGTAAATCCAGTAGAAGCAAAATTTATATCAATGCCAAAAGCAGAGTGAATCTTTCTCCAGGAAGTAGCTAATCCTGCAATAAACCTGTTGAAGAGACAGGTTTAATGTTCACCAAGGCTAAGTGTTTAAGAGGTCTCCATGGTATAATTTGTCACTGCTACAAGTTTCTGCTTTGCCTTAAAAGCCGTGAAAATTGCTCTACAATCTCACTAGGAACTAAGCTGCTCATGTCAGGACCATAGTTTACAATGCATTTCCACTTTCACAGAATGTTTTAGTTTATGGCTTGTTGAAAAAATATGTGCTATTTTATATATATATAACAAAGCCACAGGGTATAGTCATATGAAAACTCAAAGTATAAACTATTTGAAAACTAATACTGCTTGAGTGTATTAAACTGAGCAAAAACAGCATGATACTGTTTGTCTTATTAAACAGAAGATTTCAGATCAAAAGGGAATTGAGGAGGTGGTCATCGAATTTTTATTTCCAACCGAATTTAAAAATTAATTATTCACATACTGGTAGCAGGGCAACTATATTATAGTCTGTAATGCTTATTCAGAAATTCTGTAAAGTTGAATACCCTTATTTCTATTTTATGTGCCAAATAAGATATGGAACACATAGGTAGGTTCATATATTTCTCCATGTTCCACAAATTTTCACTTAATACAGTATTAAGCTATCAGTAACATAAGAAGCTAGCTCTCTTTAATAGTTTTTAAATAGCTGACAACAATAAAATTTAAAAGCAGGAAATAGTACGGTAAAGGGCAAGGAATAGCTGATACCAAGACTTAGAGAAATGATGGTGAACCTCTTACAGCTTTTAGTGATAACAAGTACCAGCTGCAGCATGCATGTCACAAGTTTGCTACCATTGACTTAGAGGAAGCAGCCCATCATGGAAAGAAATGCAGAAAATGGAAGCAACAAGTCAAAAGTTTTTTTTAGCTATTATATAAGACACAATTCCATGTACTGTACAACTTAAATTCAAGCCAGCTGGAATCCAGGAAAAGGGAGAAAGAGATACCCAAAGTGAGAGAGCCCAACACTTGTGCTTTACCCTGGACAGATGTTTGATCGTACTGGCTGCTCCTCCAAACACCTTGAAAGCCAGGAAAAGTACAGTCGCATAACTCAAGTCTGACTTGGCCTAGCTTTATTGAATACTGATTGAATTTCAATTTCAAATTCAATTTCTATAGAGCATTTGCTGAATATAAAGCTCACATTTTCTCTGTGGACATAGGTAGGTTAGTACTGTCAGTGCTAGCAGATTGAAACAAGGACCCTAAAGCTGTAGACAGAGACCTGGATACCACCAGGTAGATTATGAACAATGATGCCTGTTGCTGACTTCCCTATACAGGTACCAAGGGATGGTAGGAAAATCAGAGAGATGCCAGTAAGACCTGCTTCATTCCCTTAGCACACAGGATATTTTATTTCCAAAATGGATTGAGGTCAGACAAACACCACAAGGCATGCTGAATATCTGAATGTGGATGGTTTGCAATGTGCGCTCTGGGCACTGGAGTCACTAATATGTATGAAAGTCTATGGGACAATTTCTCTATGTAATACATTACAGCACCTGAAAAAATCAATGTCCTAGGGCGCAGAAAGATGAATACAGAGCTTTTCAATTATCTTTTTTTCTTCTAAAAATACCGCTACCTTCAAACAGATTGAGTTGTTTTCATTTTGATTAAGATGTTGAGTCTATGCAAGGATTTCAACCAGTCCAATCTCATTGGGTAATGGAGCAGTGGGCAGAAGACTGTATAAACCTTGAAAACACAATAGGTTAATAAAATATTCCCTGAGCACTAAATGAATGAAGGTGTCTTCAACAATCAACTTGTCTGTTTAATAGTCTAGCTGCATCCAGTTTCTTTAAGATTGACATTGTCTTTTTTCTTTAAGCCAACATCTTCTGTCAGTAATTACACAGATTACAGTATTGTTTTAAAATAAAATTTCCTGTCATACTTATATCTGTCACAGCTTTTTCATATTCAGTCAAATAAGAAACCAGAGTCAGTTTAATATAACAGGCAGAAACCTAACTGTCCATCTCAATGACTCTAACAGTACAGGGTCAGCTGCCACCTTTGAAGACACAGACCTGCACAGAAATGATACAATATAAAGAATAAGCTTACAGGTTTCCCAGTTTCTTGGGGGACAGAGAAGAATACAGTGGGTCATAAGAAATTACCATTTTTTCTTTCATACTGTGTTTTAGAACAGGTGCTTCTGTCTAGTGCCTATAGCAATTTCTACCAGTGCTAATAAGGTGTGCAAGAAAGCTTGTCTTTACAGTGGCACAATCCTTCTAAACTAAGTTTTCCATAAAAGGTTAATAAGTAATAACGCTAAAAACAAAATGAATCCTTAGTAATGAGTATGAGTATGCAAGTCTGTGGGGGCTGAGAGGGGCAGGAAAGGACGAAGTCATGGGTCTAAGTAGTGCCAAGCCACGGAAGGTGCTCAGTAAGTATTTGTTAACCCAACAAATGACCTATCGTTTCAGGAAAGTACAGACTAAATTACTCTGAAGTTCCGTAGTCTGTTTGCCTCAAGTGAATTTAGATTGTCTTTTCTGCTAGTATTTTTGTCTTATTCCTGGCCCTGGTAAGTAGGCCTTTGTAACCTGGGAATGGCTGCAGTGTTTGAGCCATACAAAAGTGGGGATTTCTTGAGCTCTTGAAACCTATTACCTCTTGGTTGATTTGTGGAATCTTAACTCCCAGATACTTCTCAAAGAGAATTCAATGGCTCCCTGGCCAGCAGCATCTTCTCTTGGCCGTTCTCTCACCTTGCCAGAGAATCTATGGTCATCCCCTCAATATTCTATTCCTGAGATTTCTAATTTTTAGATCACTGCAGTATAAAATAAAATGTAATTTTTTAAACTACAAAGAGTTAAAGATTTTTCTCTAAAACAGTAAGGTGATATGCTACATTTCTTATTTTCAAGGACACAGGATTAATATCCATCCTTTCATTGATTTATTCAACAAAAATTTATTGGGCTCCTACTCTGTGGGAAGCACTGTCCTTGACAGTGGGGTATAGCAGTCAACAAGACAGACAATTCACAGTGGCAACATTCTGGTGGGAAGAACCAAACAAACAGACAGACAAAGGAACAAGTGCTCCTAAGACAGGAGTGTGCTGAAGAAAAGTAAACAGGGTGAGGTGGATGGGAGGTCAGCAGTCAGTCATGTTCAGTTAGGTAACCAGAGAAGTTCAACCTGCAGAAAATGCATCTGAGCTCAAAGTAAACTGTTGAAAAAGACCTCAGCTTATAGCCTTTCCTAGGAAATTCCAAAAATATGAAAAAACATAGAAAATCTTTTTATATGCTTGGTTTCACTAAAAATTAAGCATTATGGCTGAGAGCCACATGCATTTCTAATCGGGTACAAGGAGTCATATTGAGAAATATTTATTACATGTAATTTGGTAGAATGCTCCAGATGGTATCTGGGTATTTGCATAGAGCTTTTGTATCAAATTAGTAATCATTAATTAAGATTTAAATTATTCAGAATAAGCTGGGTTGGAAAAGGTAAATAAATGGTCAGGTCAGTATTAATCCTGTGTAAAACTTTCAACAGACAAAGCTTGGCTTTGAGGCTGCTCTTCCCTCCTAAAACTGTCTTTTATCATACTAACCACAAATATACCCAGAGCCTTCATATTCTACAGTTTAGCAATTCTGAACTTGACCAAGTAATTGAAAAAATCTGCCCTAAGAATAACCTGAGGAACCCTCCTTTTAATCTAAAAACAATTTCACCAGATGATCTGTTTTAAATTGAATAAACCATCTATCACAAAATTCTTGAGACCAATTTAAGAATTCAACAAAATTTCTTGTGCCTAATAACACCCTTGCTCAGTTGCAGAGGCAAGCTAAGAAGATAATATGTGAAATAGAGCGGTTCTGAAGTCTTTGCATTTTCTGATTTGTGTTATGGTATAATACAATGAAAGAATTGCTTTTGACCCTGTCAAGTGGAATCTCAAGGACAAAGATTTTATATTTCTTTTCCTGAAAAACTGATGTAAGATTCAATTCACTTTGGAGTGTTGAAGTGCTTCAGCAACTATGAAAAAAAAAACATTGATTTCTTCATATAGATGTTATGTAATTAAGTTCTAATTTGACAAAAGAACTGATCAAAAGCTGGTGACCATTCTGAATGTTCCTCTGGGCCAATTACCTGCAATGCTTTTAGAAAAAAGAACTCTCAAGTATATTTCTTCTCTGTAACTCAAGTTTTGTGTTTCCATACTAAATTCCCGTCCTTACTCTTAAAAAAAATTATAAACCCAATATTTGTATAGTTGCATACTTCTTATACTTCATTATGTTTTGATCTTGCCACCTGCTGCCTTGTGTTAGTTAGAGTTTTGGGATGGCGATCTATGGCAGCAGATGGTGTCAGTTCCTTCACATATTCCTTCAACAATCACTCTTTCTGAAAAGGTCAACAGCTTCCTGTTGTAAGTACCTATGTCTTTGCAGAGAATGCTCTCTGGCTCCAAACCATGTCTGGATTGCACATGGTACTGGATAGCAAATATTTGGAATTAGCTGTCAAACACTAGCCCTTGGTCAACAACAGAAGGTGATGGTTAATAAATAACCCAGTTTCTTTTTCCCTTGGGGTGGGGGAGCAACTCAGAGGCATACTATATGTCATCTTCCAGATACCTTTCAGTGGGACTGAGCCCCAGTTGCCTAGAGTAGTAATACATTCATTAGTGTACCTTGTGAATGGCTTTTCCCCACTGCCTTGTTTTCTAATCCTGCTAGCTTAACAGAGTTTTCTAAACCCACTCCATTTACAGTTTTCTCCCTTATCAGAGATAACCTTCTAAATATACCACATGCATTCAAGTCTTTGTTTCAGAGAACACTCTGAAAATTGCAATTAAAAAACTGTATCTTAAATATGCAATGCATTTGTACATAAAATATGGCACTGATAATGATAAAACATCTTACATTTATTGAATGTATCCTATATGTGGTGCATTTTTGCCAAATTTTATATCCAACAGCTTTTTGATATAGACATTATTAAAGCACAGACTTTACTATTAGTTCACTACTAAGGCCCAGGTCCAAGAAAATTAAACAAATCCGGCACTCACTATGATACATAACTCCAATTTTACAGATGATGTAATAGTGCCTTCAAAGATAAGCATCCTGCGGGTTGTTCTGGAGTTCTGAGTGGCAGGTCTGACTCTGGGGTTAAAACTCTTAACCTACGCATGAGTAGATAATGATCCACATGGGGAAAAGGAGAACGGAGTCCACTTAATAAATATTAGTTGATCTGGGTTTACACAGACAGTAAGTCATTTATAAGGTTACTAACATATTTGTTGTCACACAAAAAAATCTGTATTGCTAGTCCCTTCATTTACTGACTGTACTAGCTACAACCCTTTTGGCTATCTGCATCCTTTCCTACTATTTTTGCTTGCATCTCCCAAATAGTTAAATTATGTGTCTGCCCTTGTGCATGGTGAGAAGATTCCAATGTTTAATCTGATGATTAATTTGAATAGTGTCATGATCTCTCACAAATCTCTTACTAGTCCAATAGCTGGTTCTCAGTTCAAAAGTTAGGAGGGGAGAATAATTAGCTTACCACAAAGAAGTAAATCTCTTTCCTTTTATATTAAAAAGGATAATAAGAAAAAAGGTAGAGGGACTAGCAGTGAAAATGTTTATTTTCTGCTGCAAAATAAGTTAGGAAAACTTAGTAGTTCAACAATTTTTTTTCCAATTAGTAATGCACATTTTGAGCTATCTGAATCTGGTTTCTCCAGTTAATAATTTCCTCAGCCTATCACATGGAAACCTATTTATTTTTATTGGACTACTGACTTGAGTTTTGTCTTAAAAAAAATCACAATAAAGCCACTGAGTAAATATTTAAATAAAACAAAGCAATAAAGCATGTATCTAAAAGCAATAATTGAAAATTGCATAGGTGAATTAGCAATTTAATAAAAAAAAATCATGCTAAAAGAATACCTACACAGGAGGTTTCAGTGTTATTAAAATGATGCTCCCAAAGTCCTATGACTTGTAATAAAAACACTAAATAGAAAATAAGTGCTAAATCAATTTCTACTAAATATTTAAAATGCTAAAGATTAATCTATTTTGGTGACCTAGCCATGACAAAGTGACATATTGTAAATAATAAATGGCCTCTAATAATGAGAACTGTAACCACATTACATAATAGTAATATTTATATAATGGCTCAGAGCCACATTGAATACTATGGTGCAGGCAATTAATTATGTGAGGAAAAATGTAATGTTGCTACAACGTGAGTTATTTTACTCAAGAAGTGGATTTTGTGGAGGAGCAGTCCAAGTACTTAAGGCTCTTCAAAGGGCTTAAAAGCCTTTCATTCTTGAGCAACCCATTTGACCAAAAGCTAGAAACAATCACTTTCTTTCATATAAAGGATTATGAACTAAATGCAAAAACCAAAACATAGAAAATAATTTTTGTAACTAAAAAGCTCTCATTGGTCTTTAACTATGAACACAACGATTCTTTGATAAATAAAGTTGATGTACAAGAGTATATTGCCTATCATAAGTTGTACTTTTCATTGATGTAGTGATTTTCTTTAGAAAAGGTTCTTGAATTTCAAATCATAATTTTTCAGGGAGAAAATTTTTCACTCTTTTTTTGTTATTTATGAAGATGAACTGCCATCCAAATAATCAACCCTTATTCTTGTCATATTTGACTGATATTTTACATTTATTCCAAGAAGTTAAAGTGAAAAAATAAAGGAGGCTGCTCATGGCTTTTTAAAATACCATGTTAGCAATTACTCCTTTAATTTCATCTAGTTCTTTAACTGACCTAATTTGGCATTTAGATACTAAGTATCCAAATATTTTAAGGATAGCAAATGATATTAAGTAAGATTAAGTTTCTCATCATCTACAGAGCTTTTAAAAATGTTACATCTACTGTAGGAAAAAAAAAGTATTTGGGTAGTTCCTCTAAGCCTTAACCAAAGAAAATGCATATAACGATAAGGGAAAATATGATTGTTCTCTGAACACTGTGTAGGAAATGTGAGTTTATCTTAAAATCTGGTACAGAGAAGCAGAATATAAAAATACAAAGAGGAAACAGGGGGACCGCTCAAACTCTAAGGAAAAGCTTTTTCATTAAGATTAAAGAGGCAGTAAAAAAAAAAAAAAAAACACCAAACAGATTTTCAGGGAAATGTATATTCAATAGTAACCCATCACACTATTAGTGGTGAAACATTTATTCTTTTTTTTTTTTTTTTGCGGCACCAGGGATTGAACTCACAACCTCATGCTTGCCAGGCAGGCACTTAGGCCACTGAGCTAAATCCCTGGCCCTAACATTTATTCTTTTAAACCTTTATTTACTTAAGAAAGTTTGGCTCTTGGATGCATTCCAAGAGACAATAAACTACTCCAATTTTTTAAGAACTCAGCATAGATAACTCTCCTAACCTCGCCAAATACCTACTAGATAATCCTTTTGAAGAGCCTATATTACATTTTGAAATAATATAATATTTATGTTTTGTATATAGAAATTCAACAACTAATATTACTTCTAACTGATCTTATATATTCAAATTTGAGGAAAAAAGTAGTTTACTTATGAATAGCTTCAAAATATTATTTTATGGAGAAGATAGAGTTTGAAGAGAAAGAGTAGTTTTAACAAGATTAATACCTACTATATTATTACTATGAGTACAGCAAAAGTCATGTATCCCAACTTTTTTGGGTACAGTTCTTTCATCTTTTATTTAGCTGTGGGCCTACCTATAATTATACAGTG
>RJWT010022221.1:0-17274 GCA_004365215.1 Cuniculus paca
GTTCATAAGACTGGAGCGGCTTAGAGAAAGCATGACATTCCCCTCCCTGACACACCAGGCACAGGCACAACGGCTGGCATGGGGCTGTGGTCACCCTGCGAGAGGTCCCTCGTTATACGGGTTACAGTTCTGAAGAGGAACAGGAGTGCTTGTCGCTCTGGAGAGGGGACCAGAGGGTCAGGTCCTGCCCAGGAAGGAGCTGGCCAGAGGGGCGGGAGTGGTGGGGCAGGAGGGAGAGGAGAGCCAGGCATGCTGGGACAGGCTGCAGGGAGCCGGCCGGGAGACAAGGTGGAGCCGGCGGAGACAGCGTGGCTGGCTCCCTGACAGCACGCAGAGCCTCCCTGCCGGGATCACCTGCCCGCAGGCCTCACCGGATTCTACACATGTGATCATCTTCTTCCAGACGCGGTACCGGAGGGAGTCGAGGTACTTGCAGACATCAACGAGCATGTCTGGCTGGACAGGCTCCGGCTCCATGGTGCAGAAGAGCCTGGGAAGGGAGGACTGGGCATGGTGCGCAGGGCTGGGGCCGGGCATCCAGGGACTGGGCAGCAGGACTTGTCCCCTTGCCTCAGGTCTAAATTCCTGGTCACCTTCCCCAAAACAATCCCCTGGATTGGGCCACAAGCCTATTTGGCTGCCGCACCACTTCAGGATTTGGTCAGAAGGCTCATCCTACCCTAGCTGGGAGAAATACAAATAGGAGGTTCTCCAACAGGGCCGCCACCCTTGTGGACAGGTGACACGCCTCTGGTCATAGGATGTCTGAGTTGGAGGGAATTTTAACAATGCTCTAGTCCAACACAGCCAAAGTGTTACCCGGCCTTTCCTGATACCTCCAGTGACAGGGAACTCATAAACACCCAAAGCACTCGCTGGTCTCTGAAAGTTCAGACCGGGACACAGCTCTTCCTTATTCATCCCAGAGAACCTGACAGCCATCAGTATCCTGAGGCTGTGTCCTGGGGTTGACAGCGAGGCGGCCAGCCAGAAAAATCCTCCGTGAAAACATGAGCCATGTGAATGACTCCTCCCTGCACAGTGGATGGAGAGCCTCCCCCCGGGGAAAAACAACTCTCCACTGCTACGCCAGCAGCACAGGTGCTGGAAAGGACTCTTCACCTGCCAGTGCCCCACTGTCTCTGGGCTCCACCCAGTTGCTGCATACCTGCCCAGCCCTGGAGCCACTGGATTTTGCACCACTGGTTTTTTGCCTGCTCTTCCCCTCCCCTCCACAAGACCTGGCAACTTACCGGCGTTTTCGGCTCTTGTGTTTCTGAAGGAAAAAACAGACACAAAGACAGTGTGTGAGTTTCCTAACTCAAGAGGAATCATGCCTCCCATGTTCACAAGCCAGTTTTAACACTGCTATGATGTCAACACTTTCTAAAGTGACACACAGATTGTGTGTAATCTCTTCAAAATCCCAGGGACTTCTTTGCAGAAACTAAAACACTGACTCTAAAATTTATATGGAAGTTGAAGGAACTGACAATATCCAAAATAATTATGAAAAAGAAGAGCAAAGTTGGATGCCTTGCACTCGCCAGTAGTAATTAAGACAGCATGGTACTAACATGAAAACTGGCGCAGAGCCAGACACTCATGCAGACCTGTGATCCTGCTACTCAGAAAGCTGGAGCAGGAGGAGCATCACAGGTACAGGCCAGCCTGAGCAACCTGGTGACGCCATCTCAAAATAAAAAAAGAACAAGGGCAGGGGATGTAATTCAGCAGAAGAGTGCTTCTGGTAGAGGCCTCATCTGGGTTCAGTACCCAGGATTAGCCCTCAGAAAATTCCCAAAACAGACGTATAAATCAATGAAACAGGATTCAAAGTCCAGAAATATACCCTCAAATTTATTGCCAACTATCTACAAGGGGCCAAGATTATTCAATGGGGAAAAGAACAGTCCTGAAAAAAAAAAAAGGTGGCATATGTAGATATTGACATGTAAAATAAAGTTGAAGCCTGACTTTATATAAAAAAATTATCTCAAGGTAGATGAAAGAGATAAAGAATTCTTACAAATGAACGGCAAAAAGACAGCCCAATTAAAAAATGGGCAAATACTTGGAACACACATTTCTCCACAGAAGAGCTACAAATGGCCAGTAGGCACATGAAAGATACTCAGCATCATTAGTCATCAGGAAACGGAAATCGAAAGCACACTGACATACCACCTCACACTCAACAGCACAGCTACTAAAAAAAAAAAAGTTAGCAAGGATGTGGAGGAATTGGATTCCTCATACACTGCTGGTGGGAATATAAAACAGTACAGCTACTTTGCAAAACAGCCAAGCAAATCTTCAGTTAAACCAGAGATACTTTTGATTCAGCAAATCTACTCCTAGATAAATATAACCAGGAGAAATGAAAACAGATCCACAAGTAACTGGTACATGAATGTTTATTACCGATAAAACCCAAAAAGTAAGCCAGGCACACTGGCACCTGCCTATAATAGCTGTACTTTAGGAGGCTGAGGCCCAAAAATAGCAAGTTCATGTCCATCCTGGGCAACTTAGTGAGACCCTGTCTCAAAGTTTAAAAAAAAGAGTTGAGGATACAGTTCAGTGCAAAAGCCCTGGATTCAATCCCCAGTACTGAATTAAGAAAAAAGAAAAAAAGTAGAAACAACCCAAATGACGATCAATGCAACCAATACAATATACAATGGACTATTCTTTGGCATAACAAAGAAAGAAGCACTAGTAGATGCTGCAATATGGATAAACTCTCAAAACATGTTGAATGCAAGAAGACAGTTACAAAAGGTTAAAGATTCTACTTATGAGAAATGTTTAGATTAGGCAAATCTAGAAAGAAGGCTGGTTGCCAGTGGCTGGGGGAGGAAAGATTGAAATGTGATCGCTGAAGGGTACAGACCTTCTTTTCTCGGGTGATGAAATGTTCCAAGATGGACAGTCGTGATGGTTGCACAACTCTGTATCATACTGAAATTGGTGAACTGTGTATTGTAAATGGGTGAATGAAGTCAGGGCATGCACTTGTAGTTCAAGCTACCCAGAAGACTAAGGCACAAAGATCTTTTGAACCTGAGGGTTTGAAGCCGACCTGGGTAACAAAGCAAGAGCCTGTCTTTTAAAAAAATAAATTTTAAAACATTGAGCGAATTATGTAGCACAGTATGCAAACTGTATCACAATAGCAAAACAACAAAAACTAGCTATAAACCAAATGCATTCCTGGAAGCACACTGGGTACTGGACAGGACGACACTCCCAATTTCCTCAACCGAACTGTCGAGGAACCCAACTTTTAATCCCATCAAGCGACACTGTAATCGGGCATTGTGGGGACAGGGACAGGGTGGTTCAAGGATTTGTAGGAGGCAGACAACCCACAAAGGTCTTAGTTAGGATGGCACACCCTGCCTGATGGCTCTGACCCTCCCCGCTCTGCTGACAGACTGCCCTTTCCCAGAGATGTCTGCTGCCTACAGGTGGAGTAGGTACCTTGATAGGTTTCCTCACTGATTTATAAAGTAGCTTTTGAGTTACAGAAACTTTTTGTAAAGAGCAATGACAAAACCAATCAATGAAAGAAAAAATGAACTCCACACTATTAAAGGAAGAACAGAATCATCCTTTTCTTAAGAAGAGAGAATACCAGGACATCATATTTATATAATTTATATATAAACATAATATATATATAAAGAAACATAATTTATATATAAAGAAATTCTAATAACTGAATAACTTTCAAAGACTATTTTAAAAGAACAGAAAAAAAATGAAAGTGAGTGCAGGAGAAATGAGGAGATAGATGAGAGGCTCTCAGGCTCTGCTCTGATCAGTCTTTCTTGCCTCTGATGCAAGCAGCCTATCAACTTAGCTCTTCCAGGCCAGGTGCTGGGAGGCCGTGGGAAGTCTAGGCTAGCCAGGGTGGTGCCATTTCTTGTGCCTGGTCCCTGAACATCTGGTCCCATCTTTGGATCCAGATGCTGAACACCTTACCATGAGAAAAGAGATGTCGTCCTCCTTCATTTCCGCCTGCAGCCGCTCGATCTCATGGGCCAGCATCTCAGTCTCTTCCTCAAGCCGCTTCATCTTCTGGTCAGCCAGGAGCTGCTTCTGCCTGGCCTCGTTGGTCATGGCATCCAGCGTGGCCTGCTCCTCCTTCTGCAAGAACTCTCGGAGCTTCTCGAACTCTTCCCGGATGCGGCTTTGCAGCCAGGCACCCTCTACCTGTAGCAGGGAGTTGGAGAAGGTGAGATACAGAATTCTCAGCTATCCCCCAGCCAGTGACCTTCAGACTACAATAAGAACCCTATGTTCTAAAGGAAGTCTATGTAGACTCTCTAGAGAAAACAACAATGTAATATTTGACAAACATACACTTCTAAGTTTCAAATGAGAAAGTTAAATAGTTTTGATGAAGTTTTAAAAAATGAAATCACTGCTTACAGATGACACCATTAATCTGAAAATCTCTCCGACACAAAGTGTTCTGTATCTTGTTTGACTGCACAACAAGAGAACTCCTGAGTCACAGAGATGAATTATCGCAGAAGCAACATTTTTTTGGTTTTTCAGACTGGGTCTCATTGGCCTTGAACTGGCCTCAAATTTGCAATCCTGCCTCAACCAAGCGCTGGGATTATAGGCATATGCCACCACACCGGTTTCTTGCAAATAACAGGTTTTTTTCTCCCTTGTGGTAACAGAGATTGGACCCAGGGCCTTCTCACTGAGCTATATCCCCGGCCCCTTTTTATTTTTCATTTTGAACAGGGTCTCTCTACATTGCTAAGTTACCTAGTCTGGACTCAGACTTACAAACCTCTTGCTGCAGCCTCCCAGAGTGCTGGGATTACAGGTATGCACCACCATGGCCACACAGCAACAATTTTTAAAAGTTAAGTACCTACAAATTTTAGGACCTTTAATTTGTCTGACCCAGAAACTTTTCTAAAATAATAGGAAGTATTTATCTTAACATGAACATTCCAAATCATAACCACAAAAAAACATAAACTGAGGACAAAAACATACTGAGAAAAAGGAAGTATTTCTTATCTAAGAACAGAAGAGACATTTCTTAGTATAATATGAAACTGAGAAGGTTGAAAGACTGAGATAACTGAATATAACATCAGAAGTTTTATATGGAAAGACTATTAATAAAGCTAAACACATACACAGCATTCTAAGACAACTATTGGAAAAGCAACTCCAAATACGGGCTCTAGCTATGGCAGATTGTAATCTCATTTTTGGGACTAAAAGTCCAACATATATTTATAGTTCTGAAAAGATGATGAAGCCAAAAAAACAAACAAACAAAAACAAAAGTGAAAATGGCTCAGGGAAAAAGAAATGACAAACTAAGAAAAATAATTGCAACAAACTTATTTGACAAACTTAATAGTCTTAATGTACAAAGCACTCTTAAAAATCTACTAGGAAAAAAGACAACTACTCCAAAAATAAAAAAGAACATAAATTAGGGCTGGGGTAAAGTTCCGTGGTAGAGCACTTGCCTAGCATGCACGAAGCCCTGGTTCAATCCCAGGACCCACAAAGTGGGGAGGGTGTGAACTGGCATTCGCTAAGAAACAGGTACAGTAAATCCCTGACCTATGAGTTCCTTCCCAGGAGAATGTAAGTCAGATTCACTCATAAGTCCAACAAAGTAAGTCCTACACACCTGTGACACAAATGTACAATACATATATAGCTTGCACTTCCTAGCACTGCCCTCCACATCACCACTGCTCTTCCTCTTCCTTCCAGACATCCTGGGCTCTGATTGAGCGCTGTACACTGTCACAGTGTGCAGTGAGCACACAGCAGTACGACTATGACAGTGTCCAGCAGACACATGAGTTACTTCCACAATGTGTTTGCATCTACGAATGTTCCTAATGCCAGGTCCGTTCATATCTGTGAAAGTTTGCAACTCAAATGTTTTTAATTCGGGAACTTACTGTACTGTGAAAAGATGTACAAACTTAGCAACAATCAAAGAAATGCAAATGAGAACAGATAATATGCTGAAACTTCAGACTAAAAGGACTGATAACTTACATGGTAGACAAAGTGGTAATTCTATCTCAGGATGCAAAAGAACAGGGTGAGGCAGGAAAATTCAGCAAGTATCAGAGCAACTCCAGCCTGTGTCACCAATGGTCATGAAAGCCTCACAGTAAAGGGGTAAACACAGACACACACTTTACCATCAAGTTGGATTCCTGGACATTGATAGGAAAAGCAACGATCAAGTTGGAATTCTAGAAGCTTCATGCCTCTCTATACAAATCCTCAGAGCCTTCCACTGCTTGGGTTGGGCAGGTAACAGCCCTCTACCTCAGTACCCACAGTTCGTCCTGTCCAAGCAAGCCAGTCAAGTAGCTTTGGCCACAGAACAGAACAAGTCAAAGTGCAGATATTGTCATGACTCCAGAAAAACAGGTCTAAAGTTGCCTTCCAGAAATGGCAGGGTGGTAATCTCACTCTTGAGTAGGACTTCAGTATATGCTTACAGGTCTGAAATATCATGGCAAAATAATTCACCGAAAAGGTGCAAATTCCTTCTTATGTCAGTTTGTTGGTCTCTGAGATACCAGAAATGTTGGATGGCCTCTCTCTGTTGGGTGCCTCTATGTATTAACTTATTGGAATGCTTAAACAAAAACTACAGTTAAAAAGGAACTATCCTCTTTTCCTTTTGGAGATTAGTTTGACAGAGGTTGTCTGGAGACAGGCTTAGATTTGAAAGCAGGTCTTCTGTGGGGTCCTCCTCCTGCTCTATCCCTCCAGCTGGAGGCAAGCTTGTTTCTGACTGTTTCCGGTCTGGTACTCCCTGAGGTGACTGCTGCTAGTAATCACTGCCCAGCTGGACTCATCCCAGCTGCAGCAGACACATCTGGTTCAGGCTGCTCAGTGCTGCCCAGGATAGTGCCCTCTTGTGACTGCATGCCCAAAGTCAAGCACTGGTCTTGGAAAAAGCCTCGTTTACATCTGACCATGGAGTTCACCTAAAGCCACAAGTTCATTATTGGCCACTTGCTGCGTGCCTAGAACTTCAAGATACCAGGAATAAACTGTGCGCCTGCTCTCCTTATATTCAGATGACAGGAGATCAAAAAGATAATGACGTGTCTTGGAGAACACGCCCAAGGAGACATGACGTCAAGTGAAAGGGAAGGGCTCTTTTGGGGTAACGAAGGACATGGGAGCTGAGAAAGAAGCTACGGATAAGGCCTGGGAAACAGACTTGCCTACTTTAAGAAACAGAGAGGCCTGGGCAGCTGGAATAGAATGATTGATGTGTTTTTCCAAAAGATTACTCCAGTGCAGAGGAAGCAGGAGGGAAGACAGTCGAGCAATGCAGTTTTGACCTGGTGTATTTTGAAGATGGGACAGGATTGTTCATGGAGTGGACACAGGAAATGAGGAATCACTAAGGAGTCCCAGGTTATCATCAGCCTGGCACAAGTACACAGGGATGTGCATGTAATGAAGTTATTCTTTTTTTTTTTTCCTTTCTTTCTTTTTTTTTTTGTGGCGCTGGGGATTGAAATCATGACCTCACGCTTGCCAGGCAGATGTTTAGGCCACTGAGCTAAATCCCCAGCTATGAAGTTATTCTTAAGTCACAGAACAGAAAGCATAAGTGGCTTTTTAGGCCACACCTGTGACTGCTGTCATGACCATGCCCAGGTCTTTACACAGCCCAAGAAGCCCAGTCAGTGCTGAAGTTTGGCTCTACAAGGCCATCAGCACAAAGGAAGGCTCTGAGTCAAAAGCTCCCCTGTAGGTGGTATTGGTCAAAGCCAGGGCCAACCCTGCTCGCTCTCCCCAACTTCCCTGGGTGTCCCCACTTCTCCACGCAGCCCAAGCCCTTACTCACCTGATTGTGCTTGGCAATGTTCTCGTAGGAACGCCGCATGGCCCAGAAGGTCTTGGCTTTCTCCCGCAGCATGTGCTCCAGGTTCTTACACTTGGCCTGCCGGGAGTAGGAGGAGGAGGAGGGCAAGTTAGGGCTAGAGGTCACCCAGGGAGGGCAACACACATTTACAGCTGGAATTCCACTTTGACATGAATGTAACCACCACATTTACTGAACCTAGTCCCGTCAAGCACTGCAGGCATAGCTGAATGGTAGCTACAGTTCTGGCTTTGAACCATCCATTTAACAGCATAAAGGGCTGTTGGGTGTTCTCTAACCCAGCGCCCTATTTTTTTGCCAGTACAGGTGAGGCAGGGAGGCTGGAATGAGCAGGTAAAGGGACCTGGTCTGACAGGCTGGTCATGGGTCCAGCAGAGAAGGGCATCCTGCTGAGGCCTAGGGCTGGCCTAGGCTGTGCCCTGAGTCCCTCAGCTGTGGGCTGAGACAGACAACATGGCCACAGGCTCCCTCTGCAGCTCTCTGAACTGCACTCATCTGCAGTCATAATGTGTGGGCTGACAACAGGAGCTGATTCAGCCAATTACCTTGGAGTGAAGAAACGCACTCTGAGGCTGCATCGAAACATGCCCTGCCCTGCTCCAGCCCTCCCCGACTCCTAATATTGCCTGATCATGTGAAATACTTACGTTAGTACATCCAAATGTGGGTTAGCAGTTTTTGTTTTTTAACTGTTTTTTAATTTTAATTGTTTCTGACCTCCTTGGACTCCCTAAAGAGCTGCAATGAGTTTTGGGTTGGTTTCCTACCTTTTTTACCTGAAGTCCATCATTATCCTTTTCTTTCTTTCTTCTCTCCCTGTCTTTCTCTCTCTCTCTCTCTCTCTCTCTCTCTCTCTCTCTCTCTCTCTATATATATATATATATATATATATATATATCTTTTTTTTTTCTTTTTGATAGGGGCTCACTATGTAGTTTTGGCTGAAGTTGAACTCACTATGCAGCCCAAGCTGGCATCGAACTCACAGCAATCGCCCTGCCTCAGCCTCCCAAGTGCTGGGATCACAGGCACGTACCACCATGTCCAGTGCTTTCTATTTTCTAAGAAAGCTTTCTGAGATTTTTCTTTGGAAAAATGATAAAAATGATTCTAGTAACATTAATTATATGACTACCAGCTCTTACTAAGTGCTTACTATGTGCCAGGATCTGTGCTAGTTATGTACTTAAATTACGTCATCTGATCACCATATTATCTCTTTAAGGAAGAATCTGTGCCCCACCTTATAGATGGAAATGTGAAACGCAGAGGCAAGGGACACTGCTGACACCCAGAACTGGCACATGAGCCCAAGTTGTACGGGTGGCTGTTGGGATGAGACAGTTGTTTAAACTGCTAAATGCTGCAGCAAAACAATCTGGTTCTCCCCAAAAGCCTCATCCCCACCTGGACCTGACCCAGATTATGAGCCTGGACTCTGTGAGGGTAGTGCAATAGGACAAGATGTTTGGGGATCTTGGGGAGGCAGAGGGCATGTTACAGGTGGAACATGTGACTCACTGATGGCCTGGGGCAGAACATAGTACACAGCCTCTCAAATGGCTCTGTAATCCCTTCCTGTGGGCTGGGCGTGACCAATGGAGTAAGGTTATGCCACTTCTGAGAAGAGGTGACAAAACACTGCGCACATCTAGCCTTGCTCTTCGTGGTTGGACTGCTTGAATGGAAGCCAGCTGCCACGTGGTGATCACAGAGTGACCATTCTGCCAGGCTGATTCTAAGTGAGGGTGGCTTCTCAAGGACTGAGGCTGTTAGCCAACACCATCAGGGTGGGCATCTCCATGGTCTCTCATACACCATGAAGACTTTGAATGTGCCTTTCAAGGCAAGAACACCCTTAGGTAAGATTTATTCAGACTGATTCTAAGAAGGTAACCCAAGCAGGGTCTGATAATCTGGGTCATAAAGGGCCTGAGGACCAGAAAAAGGCCACCAACTAAATCACATGGGACAGATAAGAAAGGGATCTGGACAAGGTAGTTCAGAGGCCTGGGACTCGGAGGGGTATCCAGGAAGGTCCGCTATGGAAGATGCAAAGAAATCTGAGAGCACTACCACTTCAACTTCCTGTCCTACAACAAGTAACCCCATTTCTCCTTCAATGAGTGGCTGTATTTCTCCAAGTTTCCATTTTCTTATTAGTGAAATATAACTATCTCCACACAGTCGCCTGGGTCTGGTCTGTGTATTTGGGAGCATTTTATTTATTTATCTTTCATTTCTTTCTTTCTTTGTACTGGGAATCGAACAGGCAGGTGTTGTGCTACTGAGCTACAACCCCAGCCTTTGGAGTATTTTAAATTAGTATTTCTATTCAGTGATGACTAAGGAAACACTAACATAAACCAATTCTGAATCACCTAATAAACTGTATGATACATGCTTTCAGTTCCCACCATTTCAGCACAAGCACACACAGATCTGTTAGCAGCTAAGTGGACACCAGCTACTTCCATGGTCTTGGACTACCAATGTGCTATGGCTTGTATTTTGATGTTCCCTGAGAGACACACGCACTCACAGGTGGAGCTTTTGGAAGGGGAATGGACTGTGGGACTTGTATCTGACTTGCTGTTAGGAAGCGGGGCCTGGGGAACGAGATGGGTCACTGAGGGCAGGGCCTGAAGGGATTATTTTCCTTCCCAGCTCTTCTCTTTGTTCTGTTTCCCCCACCAACATGCCCTGTACCATGCTTTCCTGCCTTGATGCCAACTGACTGTGGACTGAAACTTGTATAACCAGTGAGCCAAAATAAACCTTTCCTCCTTACATTGTCAGTGTTGGGTATTTTATCCCAGCAATGAAGAAAGTGACTAAGATTCTGATGCCAGAGAAATGGTGGTGTTGCTGTGAGGCTACCTGACCATTTGTTATTAGTTCACAGGAACTTTGGAAAAGTTTGCAGATGCTGGCTAGAAAACCCCTAGAACGCTGTAAACTGAGATTAACAGGAGATTTTGGTTAGAGCTCAAGAGATTAGAATACTGATAAAAAGGCAGAAAGTAAAAGATCAGGTTCAGGCAGTTACCATTGGGAACAAGGACTCCACTGGCAGTTGGACTCTAAGCCATGAGAGTTACGCTGTGGCAGAAAATCTGTCAGCATTTTATTCACATTCTGAGACTTTGCAGGAGATTAACATTAAGGGCAGTGAACTAATTTATCTGGCAGAGGAAATTTTAAAGCAGCCCAAAACTCAGGCTGAGACATGGATACTGTTGTGAACTTTTAGCCAGTTCTACATTGAAAATCAAGAACAAATGGCACTGCTGAGTGATTTGAAAAGTATGAGTTTTACCAGAAGGAAGTCCCTGCAAACTTGGAACAGAGGAGAGGTTGGGTACTGAAAAGATAAGCATTAAAAAGAAGCCAAATATTTTACAAAGAACACCTTGACAGAATTTGAGGAACCCCAAAGATCCCACTCTTCAAAGACTCAAAGGTGAAACAGTGAAAGCCTTTTCTTTAAGAAATGAGCCCCAGGGTATCCTGAAGAAAGGCTGAGTAAGAAACTGGTCTCCTGGGATTGAGTTCATAGTGCTCAGCTATCCAGGCACTCAGAGGCACCTGCCATGATGCAAAAGGGCCTGGTTACTGCTAGAGTCAATAGCAAACCTTGGCCCCTTCTGGATGGTGTTGGTTTTACAGGTAGGTATGCAGAATGCAAGAGACGTGGGGTCAGGGAGGCTTCCACCCAGATTTCAGAAGAAGGCCTGGAAGCCAGGCAGTATGCTTGTGAGTGGGCAGTACATGAAGCTGTGAGAGTGAAACCAAAAGTTCAGTAGAGACCCCAGGAAGCTGGAGAAGTTGGGAAAGTGGAACATGAGGAAAGCCACAAGGAGTAACCAAAGCCAGGCCAAGAGTGATGCTATGAGGGCTACAATGCCAGCAATGCTATAGTAGTGATCTGCCTAAGCCCTCTGGAATTCACATGTCACCACAACTAGCCTGGGGTGCTGGACATGGAGCTACAAGAACTAATGTTTGCCTTGCAGGCTTTGGTCTGACTTTGGTCTGACTGGTTTAAATCCCCTACTCCTCTCTTTTAGAATGGGAATGTGTATCCTGTACCATTTTATGTTAACAGTGTTTAACTTCTTTTTTATTTTACAGGGGTAAACAGCTAAGAGTTTACCTTATGTCTCAGGAGATTTTGCACTTGTACTTTTCAGCAATGCTGAAACTGTTAGGATTTTGGCAACTCTTAGAGATGGAATAAATGCATTTTGCATAAAGTGATGCATATGAGTCTTTCGGGATCATGGGCAGGATGTTATGCTTCTTTATCTAGATGTCCTCCAAGAGCCTCTTGCATTCATAAGTGGGGCCTTTGGAAAGTGACCAGATTATGGGACTTATAGTTGACCTGCATTGGGAGATAGGGTCAGGGGAGATAGGTCACTGGAGATGTGGCCTGGAAGATTCTGTCTCCCAAATTCTCCTTTGATCTCTCTGCTCCCCTACAGCCATGACATCAGCAGTTGCTCATCTGCTATGCCCCTTTCTGCCATGTGGTCCTGCCTTGAAACCAGCTGACCCTGGACTATAAACATGAGCCAAAATAAAACTTTTTTTAAGATGCAGGTACTGGGTATTGTGCCTCAAAGACAAGAAAACCAAACAAGACACAAAGAGAGAACAAAAACACACTCAGCACAGGAAGATGTCCTGGAGCCAAATGTAGGCTAAGCAGGTCACCTGAGTTTCAGAGCTCTTCTAGCAGGAAAACTGGCTGGCAAGTCAAGTCATCACTTGCAACAGAGTAAAGACAGAATTAATCAAAAGGATCTTGGCCGAGAGCAGAGATTGCTCTTCAGCACAATAAAACCCTGTAAATCAGATTTTAACTGGAATTGTCCTGATTTTAGTTTTACATGGATTTAATCTGGCAACTTTTTGGGTTTTATTGCTTATATGTAATATAGGCACGAAGAATTTATAGCAGTTCTGTGTTTGTGTACATGTATGTAATAATGTGTTTAGGCCACACTGCTGGAGTACTTTTAAGACTGTGACCTCTGTTAAAGTTTGAAAAACACTGCACTTAAGGTCTTTCCAAGGTCCCTCCCAGCACTAATACTCTTTCTAGAGCTCTTAAATACTTAGGTCATACTTTAAAATCTCATTGATCCATCTATCACATCTTCTGCACTTAGGACAATATCTCAGCTTCTTAACATGTCCTTTGGTGCCTTTCAGAGTGTGGTCTGGACTTCCTCAGTCCTTCCAGAATGTTCTTGAGTTATTGCACCCTGGCCCTACACCCCCCTCAATCACTGCTCACTGTCCCTCACTTGCTCAGCTGCCTCTCACTTACTTCTTTGAACCTTCAGTGTCTAAGAAATCATTTCCTGATGTCAAATCAGACAGGAGCAGGTCTTCCTCTTACAATATCTTATCACATCTTATAGCATCCTTCATAGAAATACTGGCTTAAAATATCTGATTAGTGAGTTTATTCAGTCATGCCTACTGTACTCCACCAAGGCAGGGCCTAGGGCTGTTCTGTTCCTCTACTGGACACACAGTGCACATAGTAGGTACTCAATCTACCCACTTCGTCCCACTGACAGTGGTCAATAGCCACCTAGACCCCTGAACATCTACAAAGTCAACTGCTCACAGAGCTCTGGAAGCAGGCAACCAGCAGAGATGAGAGAAGCCTCTTCCAAAGCCTGTGACCAGAGTAGGGGCTGAACAAGACCCCTGGTGAAGACAACAGCTACTTCCTGTGTAACTTGGGTCTAGTTACTCTCTGTGACTCAGTGTCGTTATACTGTACAACATTATACTGTAAAATGAGGGTAACAGTATTAACCTGTAGCAAGCTGAATAATGCTTCCCCCAAGGATGTAAACTATTACTTGGCAAAAAGTCTTTGTAGAGGAAAAAAAAAAGTCTTCGTAGATTATTAAATTAAGGACCCTGATATGGGGCAATACTCTGGATTATCTGTTTGGGCCCAATGTAATTACAAGGGGTTTTATGAAAAGGAACTAGCAGAGTCAGCCAAAGAAGGTAATCTGACAACAGAAGCAGAAGTTAGACTATCACACTTTAAAGATGGAAGAAGGGGCCTCCAGAAGCTGGAGAAGGCAAGGAAATATGTTCTTCTCTAGAGCCTCCAAAAGGAATGTAGCCCTGTCAACACCTGGAATTTGGGAATTTTAACCTTAGAACTATAATAAATGTGTGCTGTTTTAAACCACAGTGTTTGTCCCAATTTATTACAACAGTAATAAGAACTAACATATAGTATTAGGATTTTGAGAACATTAATTTTTTTAACATGTAAACACTTAACACCCAGCACATAGTAAGTACTCAAAAAGTATTAGCCCATGTGATTATAATTTCTGATAATCAGACTGGCCGTGAAATTGGGATAAAAAGATTTTTTATTTTTTTACAAAAAAAATATGTATCTTATCACAAAGTCATCTACTGAGAAACTTTCAGAGCTCCCCACAGCCAATGAGGCAGTTTCTGACAGCCTCTTCTCATCCACAGGTAAGAGGGAGCATTCCCACATTGCTCTACCCATGACCACCACACACCACACCTTGTCTTTTGACTTTGACTTCCCCTCTGAAATATGAAATTCCAAGGCAAGGGGCTCTGACTTAAGGACCTGGATAGACTCAACCCCCAAGCAGGTCATGGCACATAAAAGGCCTTCAGACCATGGTTGTCTGGTAAATGAGTGAGCCACATCCTACATCAAGTTGATTACACTCAGCTTGCACACTTCTCAGACCTAGGACTAGACCACTCCCTACTTCTCAGTCACAACCCTGAGTGCCCACTGATCTGGCACCAAAACCCTGTGACTGGTCCCTGAGCTCTCTAAGATAAAGGGTAAGATTTGAGTCTGCCTCTCCACTATCATTCTAACTACTGTGAAATTATCTTGGTACTTGGACAGTTGGGCTCTGGACACTTCTATACGCTGCTGCCTCTTCCTGAAACACTCTCCCTTACCCTGGGTCACTTAACACCTCCACTTCCCTTAGGTCTCTTCTGGAAACTCCCTGGAGGGTGGAAACTGTTGTCTGTCTCATGTCCTACAGTACCCTCACGTCTTAGTTACTTTTCTTGTTGCTGAAACAAAATACTAATAAGTTAAAGTAGGGAAGGTTTATTTGAACTCACAGTTTGTAGAGGTTTCAGTCCATAAATGGCTGGCTCCAAAAGCAGGGTGGCATGGCAGAGAAGCATTGCAGAAGAGAAACACCTCATGGTGTGGCAGGCAGAAGGCATCAAGCAGCAAACTACCTGCCTTCTTTCTGTCCCTTTATATTTCATCCAGGCTATAGCCTATTGGTGCTACCCACACCCTAAGGTGAGGCTTCTACGAAACTGTATTAATTCCAATCAGTGGACTAATTTAGTATCACACATCCTTAATCCCAGTACCCCATAGCCCAGATTCAGCCAGCTGCAAAAAGACCCTCCTATGACCACATGAGGCTTTAGGGGGATAGCTAAGATACAAGCCTTAACACCTTGGGACCTAGCAGTACAAGATATCTATGGATTAACAGCAAGCTGTCTCTAGATTCTGTGCTCCATGGCCCACTGTTCTTGAATCCTGGCCAGGTCCCAACTTTAGTGCTCTGCCTGAATGTTCCCAGCCTGATCCCTTTCCATCTTCTGATCTGTACCTAGCCAACCCCATTCCCCGACCAGCACTCCAGTCCCAGGCTACCCGGTACTTCAGCTTTCTGACATCAGGACCTAGCATTTAATATGGGAAAAAAGCATTGCTGTGGACCACTATTAAATAAATACAGTGGCAGGAGTAATAGGCATACTCATTCAAACGTGCATAGTGACAGCACTCCTCCATGCCCCTTGACTTGAACTGTGTCAAAATGTGTCTGAAAATGAACCACTTTCGACATGTCTTACAAAACCATTGTAAAAAGAGGGGAGGGAGTGTCATGGAGGCCACGTATTGGAGATTCTTGCAGTACCTCCCTTTTAATAAACTCAGCTTCCTGCCAGCTAACCAGCTGTTTTCCAAACTGTGGGTTTGACCCATTAATAGTAGGCGATTAACAAGTTTAGAGTTTCACAGCATTAACTAAAAAATTTGGTAACGAAAACTGCCAGAGTACAATGGTATTTCTAAGAGCTAAAATCAAAAGTTTTCAAAAAATTCTGGGGCAGCTTAACACTTATTTTCAGATCTTTTTTTCCTTTCTACAACAAAGGCTTCTCCATGTTACTTTGGCTCTGCAAAGCTGCTCCTTGGCTTATTTACAGCCACTGGAAGGAACTCTAGGCATTAAAATGCTCAAAGAGCGATCCAGAATACCAGAATAAACCAGCGGGCTGGGGCCAGAGGCCTCGCCCCACTCACTACCACGCACACCGCGGTGCCAGCTCGGGGAGGAGACGAGTGTGCCGCGGGAATCCTAAGGCTCCGCATCCAGGCCAGGTCCCGGGCTCCTGCTCCTTCTAAACCCAGCGCGTCCAGCTCGAGGGTTGGCGCGCTTCACGCACACGCGGGCTGCCCACTGGGACCCGGGCCACAGGCCCCTGGCAAAGGGGGGCCAGGCCTGGGCCCTGCAGCGAGGGCGGCCAGTCGGGGCCGCCGAGGAACCCGGCTCCCGGGAGCCCGCGCGGCTGTCCGGCCTCGGCCGCCCCGCGCCGCGCGCCTTACCCGAAAGTCGTGGGCAGTGTCCTTCACCGGCTGCACGCGGTGGCCCTGGTGCCGGGGGTCGGCCTGGCACAGGCAGCACAGCAGCTCCTTGTCCTCCAGGCAGAAGAAGCCGAGCTGGCCGCGGTGCGGGCGGCAGACGCGCGGGGGGCGGTGGCCGGCGCCACGGCGCGCGCCCTCGGCCTCCTCGCGCAGCAGCTTCTCCACCAGGTTGTTGAGCGTGTGGTTGGGGCGCAGGTCGGCGGGCGCCGCGCGGGCCTTGCACACCGGGCAGGCGGGCGTCGTCTGCACCTCCCAGCAGCGGCTCACGCACCCGCGGCAGAAGTTGTGGCCACACTGCAGCGTCACCGCGTCCCGGAAGGGGTCGAAGCAGACGGCGCAGAGAAGCTCCTCCTTGAAGGAGCCGGTAGGCCCAGACAAAGGGACCGGACTCAACTCCATGGCTTCCACGGGGGGCTCGGGCAACTTTCACCGCGGCCCCTCCCACCTTTTGGCGGTTGGAAACTGAGACGAGGGCGGTGCCTAGCCACTTCCGGTCGGACCGTTGAGCGACGGCAGCGACGGCCAATCGTGAGGGGCGCGCTGGAGCGGTCCCGCTCCACTTCCGCTGATGGGAGCGAGGCAGGATCTCCTCAGGTGCGCTGTGGGATTAGGGCAGCGC